>SKCR01003888.1:0-36309 GCA_019454045.1 Zanthoxylum bungeanum | reverse complement strand
CCTCGCTAACATATTATAAGGATCCAAGTCCCTATTTTGTCTACGGAAATGCTGAGTCATCGAAGCAAGCATAATGGAATGAGTTGTGTCACAATCATCGCTGTGAGTATTCCAAAGCTCCAGCTCAAGTGTCTCATCCGGTCCGGGCTTAGGCCCAAGAGGTCTTTGTAAAGTATACAACAACCTCTCTGAACCTAGGACAATCCTAAGGTTCATTTCCCAATCTGCAAAGTTCGTGCCCTTAAAGACATTTTCTCCCATGATAATGTCGCAGACATTTCCTTTTCCTGTCATCTTGACTACGATAGTCCAACTATCTAGTCAACGATAATGGGTACAGTCTAACTGTTACATAGAAAAATAACATTATATTAGTCCAACTAATAATATAAATTTTGATGAAATAATTTGAAAGCGCGTAAAGCTAAGTATCTGAATGAAATTGCAAATTCAATGCTAGCCTCCCACTATTTTTCGGCGAGTCTCTAACCCTCTGTTGACTACTCGGGAAATCCAGTTTCCTAGTGGGCTAGGATCCCGTTAAATAACACACAACCTTGACTTTGGCCAACAAGCTGTATGATATTTAACTAGGTAGATCTCGAAGATCAATTGGATCTAATCCAACTCCTAGATCCGGTAGGTGGACATCCAAGTCCAAAACGTATATACTTTATATATGCCAATATGTCAAACATATTTTCCTAACATTTTTTCTCTGAATCAACTAAGCCTTGGCTTTGGCACAACAAGCTTAATGATTCCAGTTAAGCGGGACCCGTTGATATGGAAAGTTTCGTAATCAATGTCGATGGACAAGAAGTGATCTTGACTTTGGCCAACAAATCACAACTTGGACAAGACACCGATATGTAACAAAACCTTCATGATTCAAACACATCCGCAATTGACAAAGGCCTTGACTTTGGTCAACAAGCCAATGCCAATTTTGGATCTTGAGTAAGAATCATTCAACGGAAGGAAAAACGCTTAATATTATATTGAGGGTTCTTTTACATAAATTGGCAACCAATTTATTATCTTTGTTAAGGTCTCATCATACACCCTTAAGCATGCTTCTAAAACATCATAAGGCGCGAAAAGTAAATAATAGCGATATGCGGATGGATATATAAACATATCGTTCCTAGAACAAATCACTCCCTTTCCACTCCCCGGCTAGCACTATTCTACTTCTACCCAATTATATTACAATAATAGAAACCTCATTGCAATGAGGGGAATTAGGTGAGAAGAGAATACAAAGAGATAATAAGAGACAAGGCTGGACACGCAGGTCCAATTAATAAATTCCAAATTTACAATAATTTCCAAAATTACCCTTTCCCTTCTAATATCCATCCGATATAAACTATTCATTCATCACATCCACATATATTCATTCAAGGCATGTTATACAACCAATCTAATCCAATTAATTAGTCTTTAATTATGTGATCATCCAATGTTCAAACAACGGTTTGATTTTGCGCGAGTCCAACTCGTTTGAGAATAAGTACTTAAAGTACGAATTCATGAATTATATCGAACTACTCGTTAAATCCAATTTAAGTCGTATTCAATACTAATCATATTATTTAATTCCAAATTAAATATTTACACTTTTAATGTGCTTTAATGACTTAGATTCCAAATCTAATCTTATTGGGTCTCAAAGCCCAACTAACATCCAATGTAAGTTTAATTAAAGTCCAATGGGCTTTCAATTGATTTCATAAGGCATGGGCCTTGGTCAATGTGGGTCAAACCCAATTACCAAGTCCAAGTAAGGAATCGCCCTTATTTGCCAAGAAACCAATATCAAGCCCATAAGGCCCAATTAAACCTTTAAAGCCCATTTAGTTACATTTGGACTTAATGGAATGATTTAGGCCCAATTTGGATCCAATCAAATTTGGTCTAAACCAACTTGGCCCTACCAAGCCCATTATGCCAAATATAACAAATTTAAGCCCAATTCAAATTTTAACATTCCAAATTTTAAAATCCAATTAACATAAGTGTAAATACATGATTAACCCTTTTAAATCAATCTTTCAAAAATATTAATTTATCATTTAATCATGCATATAACATAAACTAATGTCCAACATTATTTCATGAAAAAATCAAGTCCATTTCATGCCCTTATACATTCGGCCAAGGTAAGGAAATAATTCCGATTTCGTTTTTCAATCCGATCGAATCACTAATCGTCATTCCATATCCGTTTCAAGTCATCCAATGAACTCACAAACAAAAAATACCAAGTCCTTTGCATGGGTAATAGATTCGGCCAAGCCTAAGGGAAGTCCAAATTTTGATCCAATCATTATTTGTTGAAATTGATCCAATCACATCTCATTATATCAACATATAAGCATACTAAACCAATCAATTTGCTCAAATCATGCTCACATGGATTTTCCCCAAATTTTACCCTAATATTTTTCATGCTTTAACAAGGCTCTGATACCATTGTTGGTTTCTAATGTTTCTCAAACATGTCCCAAGATCATCACAAAGCATGAAATAAGAATGAATAAATTGAAAGAGTGGCGGAATCACACTCACAACGATCGGATGTGATGAAAGCTCCAAGCAAAATCCTTCCTTTGCTTTCTTTTGTATTCGGCCAAGAGGATGATTTTGATGAAGAAAAACTCCAAGCTCCAAGCTCCAAGAATGTGACCCAAGCTCTTGAATCTATTCCCTATCACCTTTGTTTGATCCACCAAAGTGTGCTAGCAAGATTTGCCTTTGAAAATTGAAAAAAAAAAACCTTAGGTTTCCTTCTCACTAGTTTCGGCCAAGGGAGAGTCTTAGGGAGAGAGAAAATGAAATGTTGTATCTTATACCAAAACCCTAGATAAAAAGGTGAAAAGAAAAACCTTTAACTTTTCCAAAAAGTTAAAACCCCCCCCCCCCCCCCAATTTTCCCTCCAAAAGTCAAAAGGTCAAATGTCAAAAAGTCAAAGTTACTTTTCATAAAGTGGTTTGACTTCCATCACACATCAATGACATGTGATTTTACTTCCGGTGTGATTTACGATGTGACTTGCGGTCGCATGTGATTCAAAATCGACGCAACTTTGCAAACACATTCCGAGCTCGGTTTTGATAATTCTAAATCAATGATTTTTTCCGATGCCTCGTAAATAAATCCAATTTACTATTCACGTCGCTCGAGAATTAATTCTAAATTAATTCAAGTGCCCGAATTAAAATCTAATTTTAATTTCGAATCGAAATCCAATTTCGTTTAATATATCGAATATATTATTTTATTGATTAATTCCAAATTAATCTTTCTCTCTCCTCTAATAGTACTTTATCCTAGATAAAGTTTCTCCATTTTAATCCCAGATTAAGTTTGAATCAAACGTCATCGGTGAATTCTCGGGAAGTGACCCAAGAGATCTCCGGATATGTTGGCAGTAAATACGGTCGTCGGACTATCCGAACACGTACGTACCTTGTACTACGTTTTACCGATTTACGAGACAAGGTTGTCTTCGAGCAAAGCGCCATGCCTACCCAATTCTCCAGAAATATTCTTACTGGAATATAATATCTATATCATGCGTAGTTTACCGTAGTATCGTGTATAGCGATCCAGTATCAGATGTCACGTGCAAGGCATGGGGCTGGAAAAGTGTCTGCCCCGTACGAAGCACATATCAGATATCATGCAACTAGTCTCTTTGAATCGGATAATCATGACCTTGTCATATTATCCCGATGGTTGCAACACTATAGAGAACCAGTTCTGAATCCCTGCGTGATCATCATCTCCATATGTCTGAAGTGATACTTCTGTCTTGACATCAAATCCAATACACTACGATTCTCAATAAACTCAGAACCTGTTAAAGCCCTGGACGACCAAAACCAAAGTTTATCGATTGTCGCAAGTACTAGCGATGTAAGTCTCAGGTTAAGACCAAATACACCTACCCTGAAGCGGACTCCCATAGACACATATACATACTACCAATGAAATTCCGCGGGGTCTATCCAGAGCGAAGCTATTTTCCGTACCATCGGTAAAACACGACCTCCTATCGCACTTGCATAAATATCCAATACTTAAATATATGAGGACTATGTCGTTATGCCCCCACAACGCGCACAAGTGCAATACTAGTCTATTCCAAATTGTCGATGTCCAATCTCGATAATACTACGATTAGCGATATTTAATGATTAAACCTTTATGGATTGATACTGTCTCATATCATCTCAATCTGGTACTAATCATATGGACTTCTACCATTTATATTAAAGTAAATAAATTTACAAAACGGTAAAAGGCAATTTCATTAATACATAGTTAATTTTGTACAAAAACACAATGCCTTTTACAAGCAGTGACGCTATGGGTCATAACTGTCCAACATAAACCCCCTTAACCCACCATAGACACGGTTAACTAAAGCACAAATCATATTCACTACAAGATAATATTTCGGGGCCAATTCTCTATCCCCAGTGGAGTCGCCAGACTGTAGGACACAGAAATCGGTGACGCTGTTCCGGGCTCGCGGCCTAGTCGAGAGTACGGAATAGCCCACTGGGGAACTAAATCGGAGAAATAACATGGAGTCGCCACTCGGTGTGAAACGGGAAAATGATTTAAGTTCGCACTCACCCATCGCAAGGGAAGACCTCAAACCGTTGGGTTCGGAATGGTCCCTTACTTATGTCACTTTTATTGATATGATTTGTGCAATAAATTATCTGAATCTACGCAACATACATTTCCAAGAGTATTCTATTTCTAAGTTCACATGCATGAAAATAAAGCCCATTTCTAAGTTTGTATATAACCTATATCTAAGTTTGCAAGCATAAAAGTAAGACGACAATCATACAATTTCATAAGCACATTATATTCATGGATACGGAAATGCAAGTAAATGATAACAGTAAAAGCACGCATAAAAGCAAAACGGAATAATGGCAAGCATATAATTTCATAGACACATTGTACTTACGCATACGGAAACACAAGTAAACAATAATTACACAAGCATACATAATAAGAAGAAGCAATTAGATGCATAATGCAAAGAGATAACTAAAGAGGCAATTGCACATTAAGATAAACGTGTTATGATGCGATGCAAAAGAAGATAGACAAATAAGGTGAAAGAAGAGAGATGCAATATATGCCTACATCTATATAGGATTTCGAGTGTCTGATTGAACGTATTTCACGTCCAATCAAACGTGCTTTGTCTGGCGTGGCAAAACATCATTGCCAAGGTAGCCCTTAGCTTTTCATCCCTCAAAATGGAGGACCATTAATCCAACTTGATTTGCTCATGCACATTGCAATATGATTCATGATTATGCAAGGAGATGACATACTGAAAGCAAATAACGGAATAAAAGGCGCGACAAAGTATTATCGTAAAGGTAGCTTTTTAGGCTTTTCTTCCCTCAAATAGAGAACCTTTAGACTAACGTAATAAGCCCATGCGCATTACATTACAATGTATAGAAATAAAGACAACAATAATATAGGACTTCATATGCTCGATTGAACATATCTCACATTCAAATAAACATACTTCGTAAATAATTACGAGATGAATAAAAATAAATAAGAAAGGTGCCCTCAGGTTTAACCTTTTATGTCGACTTTTGGAAGTGCGTTATAAGGCCGTCGGAAGGGCTAACACTCCGCAACTCTTCCGGTTCACTGGTTCAATATTTTCCTTCACTGTTTCACTGTTCGGGCTTTTGTTTTTACTCCAATTCACTGCTGTTTTCACTGTATTTTCTGGTCATTGTTTTATGGTAAATAAAGGACTGTTTTTGCGATTTTTAAGGGTATTGAGGCTGCGGTTTTTAGGTGATTTGTGAGGCATTTTTGGGGTGAATTCTGGACAGTTTTGCAGCAGTTTCTTGGTAGTTTGGACGTGCAGTGCAGTGGGGTTTACGCGGCTATTTTTTGGGGCTGGACAGTGAGTGCAGTTTTCGGTTATCTCAAGTGTAGTTTAGCAGTTTGCGGGGGCTGTTCAGTGAGGGGATATGCGGTAGTGATGGGTTGGACAGTGGGCAGTGAATTGAGAGTGCTTCTTTGAGCGTGGATTGGCTGACTTCAGGTAGTGTTTTAGGCGTTTGAGAGGGCAGTTTCAAGGCAGTTTGCGTGGAATGAGGGTGCAGTTGACTTCAGGTAGTGTTTTAGGCGTGTGAGAGGGCAGTTTCAAGGGCTGTTTACTTGGAAGGAGGGTGCCGTTTGAGGGCATGAATGGGGCTGATTCTTCAGGGCAGTTTGGGGCGTGAATGGCAGTGTGTGTTTGAGGGCTGTTTGTGAGAGCTTTGGGCATGAGCTGCAGCGTATGTTTGAGGGTTGGTTGATGAGGTCTTTAGGCGTGAAGGGCTGTTGGTTTCAAGGGTTATTTGGTGTTTGAGTTTTTGGGTTAATAGTGCGTGGAAGGGCTGGTGGTGTGATGATCATACGTGATGAGTGGACTGGTTCGATTGCTTTAGGGTTTTATCCTGGTGTGAGGTGATAGAGAGAAGTGAGAGGGCTGAGCGTGATGATGGGAGAAGTGTCTAGGGTTTATTATTTGGTGTTTTTACCGTTAGTCCTCCCCCATAGGGTTTAGTTTGTGTTATATTTTATAGTAGGATATTAGGGTTATGCTTGTGTTTTTTGAAATGGAAAGACATCAATTAAATAGGGATTAGTTTATAAAGGGAAATAAATTATGTAATTTTGGTGGGGGAATATATTTAAATTTGGTGAGTGATTTATTTAATTTAATTTAAATATTTGGTAATTAGGAAGGTGATTTATTTAATTTTGGAATGAGATTTAATTTAATTTAATTCAATGGATTTAATTTAATTTAATTTAATTTGTGTTTTAAATATGTTTTAAATATTTCTTGGATTGGGCTTGGGTGAGATGGGCTTGGTGTGTGTCTTAGTGATATGTGGGCTTGGTGTGTGGTTTGTGGGGGTTTGGGCCAAGGGTGTGTTTTAAAACAGAAGTTCAACAACCCGAAGCAAAACGAGCGAATTAAGTCCAACAAAAATGTCAATTCTTGACTCTTCCCTTCTGACGTCCGTTTCCCGCGACTTCTGCAACTTAAGAGGTAGTGTCTCCAT
This sequence comes from Zanthoxylum bungeanum, assembly GCA_019454045.1. Classification (NCBI taxonomy): domain Eukaryota; kingdom Viridiplantae; phylum Streptophyta; class Magnoliopsida; order Sapindales; family Rutaceae; genus Zanthoxylum; species Zanthoxylum bungeanum. Next base: position 29,184 of record SKCR01003888.1, on the reverse strand, counting down.
ATGAGACTCATCATCGGGACTTATATGCAAAAATACAGTGCCTACATGTACCATCCAACTATTCCAAAAGATAGGTGTCCGGTCTCACTATCTCCACCACTTTGTAGGCCCTTCCCATTTGGCACCCAATGAACCTTCTTCGGGCCTTCTGGTATTCAAAGTGACCCTCCTTAAAACCAAATCTCCAGGAATGAAAAAAACGAGCCATTCTCTATTGATAGATAGCCGCCCTCATAGTCGACTTTTCCCATTTTTTTTGACCAGGTCGAGATGATTCCTGACGAGTTCTTCATTCTGTTCGACCTCAAAATACCGGACCCGGTGCATGATCATCCCGATCTCTACCGAGATTACTATCTCACAACCGTAAGCTAAAGAAAAAGGAGTTTCCCTATTGGAGCCATTGTAGGTTGTTCGGTGTGGCCATAGTACTTCCGGTAACTCGTCGACCCACAGTCCTTTACAAGATCCGAGCCGGGCCTTCATATTTGCCTTGATTGTTTTATTAGTAGCCTCGACCTGTCCGTTTTATTTGGGATGGGCAAGTGAGGCAAATCTCATGGTGATTTGGAGGTCTTCGCAAAGCTTCCTGAAACCCTTGCTGTCAAATTATTTCATGTTATCAGTGATGATGGTTCGGGGGGATTCCGAATCGGCAGATGATACTCTTCTTCACAAAATCTATCGTATTCTTCTTTTGATCGCAGATAAGGGTTTGACCTCTATCCATTTGGTGAAGTAGTCAATGGCGACGATGACATACTTGGCCTGTCTCCGCCCTGCTGGCATTGGCCCGATGATGTCTAGCCCCCACTGGGCGAATAGCCAGGGGCTGACCAGAGTGGTCAACAGCTCAGCAGGCTGATGATGAATGTTGGCATTCTTCTGGCATCGCTCACATTTCCTAGCTACCTTCATCTTATCTTGTTACATGGTTGGCCAGTAGAACCCTTGCCTCAATGCCTTAAATGTAATTGACTGTCCCTCAGCATGACTCCCGCAGATTCCTTCGTGGATCTCTCTGAGTACATAATCTGCTTCCTTCCTATAGGCTACTGATAGAGCTATCCAAGGTTGTTGCTTAGTGCATTTGCTTTGGCCAGCAAATACCTATTTCCAACTAATTTCCCTTGAAAGATGAATGCGTTTCTTGCCAATTAATCCACATTAACACCCTTACCCTACCAAACTCCTCATCGTCCAATGAAATGCAATAGTGCAGAACTACATCTCCAAAGGATCCATGCTTTGATCTTTCAATAAGATGAATAAAATCTGAATAAAGGTTGCTATATTTGACTTCTTTATAGAGGAAGATAGGTGTTGGGGCAGATGCGAGACCCCTTAGGATCGGATCGGTGTCCTGCATAACGGAAGTGGATTTAACCCTTTGACATCAAGTATGAATGTATTTTTAAATAATTTAATGGAAAACTATATTCCATTACGAGCGTATAGGAAAAAATCAAGGCTGAATCAGAGTCGGGAAACTCAAAATTGGGAGAAAATAAGTTTCAGCACGCGATACAATGAATGTGCTGAACACAAATTAATTAATTGATTTTTTTTTAAAAAAAATTTCATCAGCTCTCTAAAAACAGAGAACTGGTGGTAGAGAGCCGATGGAATTGAGTTTTTAACCCAATTTATTTATAATATTTTCTAAACACTTCCAAACACCAAAAATTAAATTTTAACATCAAAATCAACATCAACACATGTTAAAGAATAAAATCATATTTTTTAAAATATTTGTACAAAAAATAAAAAATTTATTCTAAATACGCACATGCGTAAATTTTGAATCTAAAACACAAACCAAATTAGAATCTCACAATGAAGTGAGTCATGAACAATTTTAGGTCATTCAAATGTGGTTTAGTGATTCTAAAATGATAGTCATAACTCCAAATTTTTATCTAGAGTTCCAAACCTAAATTTTAAGTTCATGTCTAACATAAATATTTTTTTGTCAACCACAAACATATTGTGTTTATGCTTCCAAAACATCCATACACAAATTTATTAGCCTAATTTCAACTTCAACCTATATTTTTATGTACCAAATACAAAAAACATACCTTATTAGAGAAGATCAAACTTACCTAGTAAGCTTGAACCAAAGATCTAATTTTCTCCTCATTGTTGAAAAATGTAGAGAACTTCCAAAGCTTCTCTAAACACTTATTTAGTCTAATTTTTCTTATGTTTTACCTTAATGCTTGCTTGTTAAAAACTTGCTCAAACTTGCCTTTTTTAATGAAGCTTATGTAATTTTTAATTAATAAAAGTTTTAATTAATTTTTAGGCGGACTTAATCCAATTTGTTCAAATATGCATAATTAAGTGTGACTAATCACCTTTACCTACCACTTTGATTAAATCCAATTAACTAAACAAAGTTTAATCAGTTGATTAGTTCATTGTCTACCACTCTGATTTAATCTCAGTAAATCTAGATAAAGTTCAACCAATTGATTAGTTTATTGTCTACCACTTTGATTTAATCCAATTAAATCAAGCCAAATACACATTTTATTATAAATTTTATAATTATCAAAATATCCTCCAATGGTAGAGATATTTATGAAACTACAACAAAATCATTGTGTGATTTTGGATTAATCTAATTAATTCAATTGGATCAAAGTAAATAATTGATATTATCCAATAACACTTAATTACTTTATTTGATAATTATAATATCAAATATTATTTATTATCAAACATCATCGGCTACCCAAGTGCTCAAGGAGTACACTTCATATTGTTAGCCTATCTAAATCTAAACATGTTCGTCATATAATTCTAGCTCATATGTACGCAATTCAGCCACCTTCGAATTTGCGAAGAACACGAACAACCTTTTTGAACTATACAACTAATCAAAATACCATTTCTGATATATGTCAACCATAGGTGGTTGGCTTTGGCCAAAGTCTTAAGAATCATGACTTAATCACATTGATACATTAACCCCTTATGGTATACATACGAGCTGACAGATCCTATTTTGATACACACTTGATTAACGAGTGCATCGGTCTACACCCAACGAACATCTAGCAGTCAAACCATGAAAGGTATCTAACATATATGACATCAAAGTGTGCATGATCACACAAAAAATCAATGATATCATATAGTCAACAGATTACATATGCTACGCGACTTGAAGAGATTCCTATTGATAGTGATATGTACTTCTAAGTTTCAACTATTAGGAATCACATGTGAGTCACTCAGTATTCCCTCTAATGAATACTCACATGTCTATACGAGCTTCCCTTGGTCATAGTACATTGGGTTAGACCATTGGAAATTCAATTCCAATATACGATATGTGCCAGTCTTCTAGGTTATAGGAATTCGACTGTGTTCCAAAACCAACGACTATGAATATTTACTTTAAGAATAGTTAATAATAGAAATATTATCCCAATTTAAGACTATTCAATGTCCAATATCAATACATGACTATTCTAAGGTCGATTTCAATCTCAACATATTTATATATCAATCTAATATGTATTATGACATAATAATTACCATTAACAAGGTTGAAATGAAAAAATAGTTATTTTATAAATAAATAATAAAATAGAATGTACAATACATTATTCGGATTGGAGCTCCAAGCACCAACTTCAACAAACTTCCATTTGTTTATTGCCAATCCGGATGGTATCGAAATCCCATCTCCTCTACATGTTTATCAAATAACTTAAGAGATAAGACCTTAGTAAGCGGGTCTACTATGTTATCTTGTCCTTGAACCTTTAGGACTATTATGTCTTTTCGTTCAATAATCTTTCTAATCACGTGATATTTCATTTCCACATGTTTAGACTAGGAATGCGCTCTCGGCTCATTAGCCTGCGTAATGGCTCCGCTATTATCACAACACAGTGGGATTGGATCCGCAATACTAGACACAATATCAAGTTCTGTGATAAAATTTCTAATTCAAATAGCTTCTTTAACAGCTTCCGAAGCAGCTATAAATTCCGTCTCAGTGGTGGAATCAGCTATTGAGCTTTGCTTTGAACATCGCTAACTAATTGCACCGCCATTAAGGGTAAATATATATCCATATATATAATTTCTATCATCTAGATCTCCCTGGAAGTTGGAGTCTGTATAAACCTTAACTTGTAGCTGATCTTCTCAATATATGAGCAACTTATCCTCAATATCCTTAAGATATTTCATGATATATTTCACGGCTGTCCAATGATCATTGCCCAAATCAGATAGATATCGGCTAGTAACATTGACGTCAAAACTTATGTCAAGTCTTGTACATATTATAACATATATAATACTTCCAATATAAGAAACATGTGACAAGTTAGACATTTTAACTCTCTCTTCCTTAGTCTGAGGTGTCATTTTCTTCGAAAGATGTATGTCATATCAAAAAGGTACATTTACTGCCTTACAGATGGTAAAACCATACCTTTCTAATATTTTATCTATATACGTCGATTGCGACAACCCTATAAGCTTCCTCACTCTATCCCAGTAGAGCTTTATACCCAGTATATAAGAGGCGTCACCAATGTCTTTCATGGAGAAGTTCTTGCAAAGGTAGGCCTTCACACTTTACAGTAATTATATATCATTCCTAACGATAAGGATATCATCTACATACAATACAAGAAATACTATCATGCTCCTTCTTCCTCATTCTTGATGAATACTTATAAGCTGATTATCTCATCAAAATGATGATTACAGCTTCAGAATGCCCGTTTAAGTCCATAAATAGACTTCTTGAGCTTACAAACCAAGTTTGAAGTGACAATGGATACAAACCTTCTGGTTGTTCCATATAGATATCCTCATCGAGGAATCCATTTAGGAATGCTATTTTCACATTCATTTGTCCTATCTTATAATTATGATATGCAAACAATGGCTAAAAGAATCATACTAGATTTTTGCATGGCCACTGGTGAAAAAATTTCCTCATAATCAATCCCAGGACGTTAAGTGTAACCTTTGGCTACTAGTCGGGCCTAAAAGGTTTCCATATTTCCATCAAGCCATCGCTTCCTTTTATAGCCCATTTGCAACCAATAGGTTTAACTCCTTCAGGAAGTTCAACCAAGTCTCAGACTTGATTGTCATGCATATAATCCATTTCAGATTTCATGGCTTCCTATCATTTTCCCGAATCGATATTCAATATCACATCTTTATACATAGTCATATCGATTTTCTCCAAGATGAGAACATCAAAACTCACAACAGACGCTAAAACTAGTCTCATGTGAGGCTTTGATATTCTATTCAACTTAGGTAGAATCTGTGATGTAGATTCTTCACCTAATTAAATCTCAGGTTTAATCCCAGGTTCCTTAATGTTGGTATTAAACTCATCGAGTTCAATCTTTCTAAAATTCTCACATTGTCTCAAAAATTCATTTTTAAGAAAAGTGGCAAAACGAGCAACAAATATATTTCATTGCCCAGAATCGTATAATTGTATCCCAAAGAATTTTAGGATAGCCAATGAACCTGTATTTATATCCCATGGGTGCTTGTTTATCTCATTACACAACTCTAACGTATATAGAAAAATCTCAAAACTTTAAATATCTAAGACTTGGAATCATGTTGAACCATATCTGATATAGGGTCATAGAACAACTTTCGATGGAACTCTGTTAAGTATGTGAGCAGCAGTAAGTAAAACATAACCCCAAAGGTAAAATAAAATATCTGTATAGCTTATCTTAAATCGCACCATATCCAATAAAGTATGATTTCTCCTCTCAGACACACCATTGTGTTGATGAGTTTCTGATGGGCTATATTAGGCGAGAATTTCATTCTCTCTTAAATAACTTCTGAAATTATCGCTCATGAATTCACCACCTCGATCTAATCGAAGGCACTTGATGAATTTCCCGGATTATTTTTCTACCTCATTTCAGAATATTTTGAATTTATGTCTTATCAAATAGACATAATAATATCTTGACTTATCATCAGTGAAAGTCGCGAATTACGTTGAACCATCATGAGCGGCATGATTTAGTAGACCACACACATCATTGTGTACCAGCTCCAATAAATATTTAGCATGGTGTCCAACATCAAGAAATGAAGCCTTTTTTCATTTTCTCTTGGATACATGACTCATAAATTCGTTAAGGATTTAAAGTAAGATATGCAATCAAATCATCCATAACTAATATTTATAGGCGCCTAACACCTATGTGGCACAATCTCATATGTCATAATAGAATATTTTTTAATTCAGATCTTCTACTTGTATTTTCATCTATATTAAAAATATCTCGATATGTTTCCAAAACATAATGACCGTCACAAATCAAATAGTAATATTTATCATATAAACATAAAGCACTATCTTTAATGTTTATTTTATATCCCTCTATATCCAATATCAGTAACAATATTATTTTTCTGATAAAAGATGATATATAATAACAGTCATTTAAAAATAATTTACATCCATTAAGGAGATCTAGAACCACTGTTCCTATGGCCTTGACCTCCAATATCTTGTCATTTCCAACTCTAAGTTGGATCACCCCTTTTTCAAACTTATTTTAACCTTCATGACAAGTATGGGTCTAACACCCATACATTATTTACATCTAAGGCTACTGAGATGTCAATAATAGGAAAAATACAAAGCGTACCTGATGGTCCTCGCTTTCATTTCATCTCTGTATAATCTTTCTTCCAGAGTACAAACTTCTTACAGTGTAGACATACATCACGAGCTATATGTGGTCTTATAGTTTTGTACTTATTGGAGTCTTTCTTTGATATATTTTTCTTTCCAATTTTGATTTTCCTTAACTTTCTATAATCCTTTGAAGAGCTTGCTCCACCATGTAGGTACAAAATGAGATTGTCTTTCTTCAAATCAATCTCTTCCGTGTGTAACATGTCATGAAGTTCTTCATAACTGGTTTGCATCGAATGCATATGAAATTTTAACTTTAAATCAGTTTAACTACCAGACAAAGAAGATAGAATCAAATTTCAGCCATCGATCATAATGCCCTAACGTTCCAAATATCGGATCTAGTTGATCATGTTCAAAACATAAATGTTGATCACTCCTCCATCCTTAAGCGTAGCATGAAATAATTCCTTAGACCGCCCATATATTTCAATTTCTTGATTTACTTCGAACTACTCCCTGAGTGTTCTCATAATATTATAAACATCAAGTACCTCTATGTACTGTCTTAGCAAATCTGGAACCATCACCTAAAATGTAGGATTTCACCCTTAGGTTATCACCCTTCCATGTTTCAAATGTCTCTCTAGCTTTTCGGGATTGGAATCGGGATCGATTTCAACAAGCAATAGATTGAGCGTCACATAGCTCAACTTCTCTGACTCCAAGACAAGAAAGATGTTCATTTCCCATTCAAAATAGTTCTCAGCTCATTTCTATTTATTAGAATCTAAAAGTCGAGCCAATGGATTTGCGGCAGCCATCTACAAGACAACAATTAAATACTAGCATAATATTTTCATTTCAATATAAAAACACTAATACGATTATGGATTTTAAATTTATTAGTGCCATCCCACTATTTTACGTAAATATGTAATCTCCTTTAACAGAAAAATAGAAATTTGGCAATCAAATTCATAGCGGGAACTGGATCCCATGACATTTACTATAGCCTCACAATAATGACGATCTTGGCATTCATAAATTCATTAGGTAGACCTCAAAGGTCAATCACATCCATATGACTCATATGTTTGGTCCTAAATCATTTTTTATCCTCACAATAATAACAGTATTGTATTAAGACTTGTTCCAGGTTTATACTTGTCAATGTGTAGTAATGAATTTCGTAAGTACACCCTCACAATAATGACAGTATTGGATGACTATATCAACTTATCACGCTACATTTAATGTTTTATAGAGCGACCTACATTCCGATAACTTATACCCTCACAATAATGAAGGTATTGGGCATAAGTAATAAGACTTATTCATCTTCGTATTGACAATACGAACCATCCAATAATTTTCCAAAATTGTTAATACTATTACTTAAAACTAATCACATAATCATGAGAGATTTATGACAATCAAGGCAACATTCTTGGGTCAAAATAAAAATTTTAATCTAAAATATGCAAGCATATCCAATATGACATACATAATTAAATTAAAATTAAAAAGACATATATTCAAATTTATGTGTTGTATGGTTAAGACCACACTGATACCATTTTATTGGGAAGGATGTAGGACCCCTAGGGTCGGATCAGTGCCCCACGCAATAGAAATGGGTGGGTGTATTTTTAAATAATTTAATAGAATACTATATTCCATTACTAGTGTATAGGAAAAAATTAGGATTGAATTAGAGTAGGGAACTCAAAATTGGAAGACAAAAGACAAATTATTATTATTTTTTAATTTTTCTTCATCAGCTCACTGGAAACAGAGAGCTGATGGAATTGAGTTTTTAACCCAATTTATTTCCAACCTTCCCAAAACCATTTCAAACGCCTAAAATTAAATTTAACATTAAAACCAACATCAACTCATGTTAAAAAATAAAATTATGTTTTTCACAATATCAAATATTTTTAGAAAAATTATAAATTTATTCTAAATATGTACATTCGTAAATTTTGAATTTAAAACACAAATCAAATTAGAATCTCCCAATGAAATGAATCATGAATAATTTTAGGTCACTCAAAGGTGATCAAGTGATTTTAGAATGATAGTCATAGCTCTCCAAGATTTTATCTTGAGTTCCAAACTCAGTTTTTTTAACCCAATCACAAGCATATTATTTTTATACTTCGAAAGCATCCACACACAAATCTATTAGCCCAATTTCAAATTTAAGTTATATTATTATGTATAAAAAAATTTCTTATTATTGAAGATAAAACTTACCAAGTAAACTTGAACCAAAGATCTAATTTTTTTCTCATTATTGAAAAATGTAGAGAACTTCCAAAACTTTTCTCTAAACACTTCTTTAGGCTGATTTCTCTTATGTTTTGCCTTAATGCTTGCTTGCTTAAAAACTTGCCCAAACTTGCTTTTCATAGTGAAGTTTATGCAATTTTTAATTGATAAAAGTTTTAATCTACTTTTAGGTGAACTTAATCCAATTTGTCCAAATATGCATAATAAGGTGTGACTAATCACCTTTGTCTACCACTTTGATTTAATCCAATTAAATCTAAATAAAGTTTAACCAATTGATTAGTTCATTGTCTACCACTTTGATTTAATCCAATTAAATCTAGACAAAGTTCAACCAAATGATTAGTTCATTGTCTACCATTTTGATTTAATCCAATTAAATTAAGCCAAATACACCTATTATTACATGTTTTATAATTATCAAAATATCCTCCAATGGAAGAGATATTTATGAAATTACAACAAATCCGTTATTGTGTGATTTTGGATTAATCCAATTAGATCAAAGTAAATAATTAATGTTATCCAATAACACTTAATTACTTTGTTCGATAATTATAATATCAAATATTATTTATTATCAAACATCATCGGTTATCCAAGTGCTCAACGAGTACACTTTATATTGTAAGACTCTCTAAGTCAAGATACGTTTGTCATATAACCCTAGCTCATATGTACGTAATTCGGCCACCTCCGAATTCGCGAAGAACACAAATGATCTTTTTGAACTATACAAGTCGAGGTCATCACATATGTTAACAATCCCTCCGTCGTAGGCTATCCGAGTTGTGCTTAGGAAACATAGATTACACCGTCAAGTTTCCAAGATGCACATCTCATATTGTTGACATGTCCACGATTCTTTACAACTAATCAGAACACCATTTCTGATATATGCGATCAACCCTAGGTGGTCGGCTTTGGCCAAAGTCTTAAGAATCGTGACTTACTCACATTGATACCTTAACTTCTTATGGTACACATACGGGCTGACAGATCTTATCTTAATACACACTTGATTAACGAGTGCATCGGTCCACACCCAACAAATATCTACCGGTCAAATCATGAAAGGTCTTTGACATATATGGCATTAAAGTGTGGAGGATCACACATAAAATCAATGTTATCCTATAGTCAAATGACTACATATGCTACTCGACTCGAGGAGATTCCTATTGACTGTGGTGTCTACTTCCAACTATTAGGAATCACTTGTGAGTCATTCAGTATTCGCTCCAACGAATACCCACATGTCTATATGAGCTTTAATTGCTCATAGTACATTGCGTTAGACCATTGGAACTCCAATTCCAAAATACGATATGTGCTAGTCTTATAGGTTGTAGGAATTCGATTGTATTCTAAAACCAAATACTATTGATATTTACTTTAAGAATAGTTTATAATAGTAATATTATCCCAATGTCGGACTACCCAGTGTCTAATATTACTACATGACTATTCTAAGGTCGATGTCATTCTTAACATATTTATATATCAATCTAATATGCATTATGACATAATAATTATCATTAACAAGGTTGAAATGAAAAAGTTATTATTTTATTAATAAATAATAAAATATAATGTATAATACATTATTCGGATTGACGCTCCAAGCACCAACTCTAGCAATAATATGGTTAATGGTCTCCACAACTCCCTTACACCTCTGACATTTGTCCAAAGTCATTGATATGCTTGCTTCTCAGCTTCTGACCTGTGGGAAGCCATCCAAGAATGCCCTTCCACATGAAGATCTTGATCTTTTTAGGTATATTTAGGCCCATACTTTCTTCCACATATTCTGATTAATTGATGAGCTTGAAGCAGCTGACTCCGACTCACTCTCCATATGTACCCAGTAAGCCGATTTGACCGAGAACATCTCTTTTGAATTAAAATCCCAACTGATTTTATCTTCAACAATGTTTTTAGGTAGGGGAATGGTCAATATGGTAGCAACATCTTCAATAGAGAAATTCTCTTTGATTTTATTTTTATTCCAAGCACCATCTTCAATCAAATCTTTAACTCTAGCACTCCATGGAAGGGCTCTTGTCCATAACGGCCTAGGCAGCCAATTGCTCCAAAAAACGAGCACATCCTCATCATTCCCCACTCTCTATCTAATGTTTTTCTTAAGGATTTTCCTCCCCACAAAATGCTTCTCCAACTCTACGAGGGATTGTACCCAAATTCGGCATTAAGAAAAACAGAAATCTAAAAATATCTTGCTCTGAGGATTGAGGCCACAAGGAAGTTTGGGTTCTGAATGATTCTCCAACCTTACTTGGTTAGTAATGCATGATTAAAATTATCGAAATTCCTAAAACCAACTCCGCCATTTCTTTTAACTATGCTTAGCTTATCCTAGTTAGCCTAATGGATTTTTCTTATTCCATTGACCCCCACCAAAATGCATTGAGCTTCCTCTGAATTTCATCACAAAGCCTTGAATGAACCTTGAAGACGCTCATCTTATAAGAGGGGATAGCTTGTACCATAACATTTTTAAAGAATTGTTTTACCCTCTTTGGAAAACCACATCGAATTCTATTTACTGATTATTCCCACAATCTTGTTTTTAATATCTGCAAACAATGTCTTCTTGTTCATGTTCACCATTGAATGAAGACCTAAATGTTTCTCATGGCAATGCTCCATTATTTATTATCTATTTTTACACATTTTACCTATTTTTCTTTTAACATTTGAACAAAATTATTCTCTTTTCTGACTGTATACAATAAAAAAACTTAATCATTCCAAAATAGAATTTTTAAAATAGGTGGCCACAGTTTGGTACTGCTTGGTATAATTATAAATTATTTTCTAATGAGTGTCATTAAACAAAAATTAACATGCAAACTAATTTTAATCATTCCAAAACCAGAATACAACGATGGAATCAAATATACACTAATTTGCCAAATTGAACATAAACCATAAGACTTAGAAAAACTTGAAAAATATAGAAAATGATAAAGACTTCGTTCAAGTCGAGTTGCCTCTGTCCTTAAGAACTTATTAGCCCCGTCTTGGTACTCTACGAAATTTTTTGTGGCTAATGTTCTCATATAATTACTTGAATACTTCTTGGAAAAAAAAGGCACTCCTTTTACAAAATCTTGAACAAGGAATATGGATGAAACTCTCTCTATTTGCTAAATGACTCTAGACAAATGGATGACTTGTATGAATTTCTGGATATCCTAAGAATGAACCCAAGGCTCCTATATATAGGCATGAAAATGTGCATTTGAGGGCACTATTTGATTTGGTGTGTAATCCTCCTCAGGGTTATACCCATTCCCTTATGCCCTTTGAAGCCTAGAGACTCATCCTTTCAATTTAGAGGACATGTCCCTACATATTTGTGTCTTTCCCATAAGGCACAACTTAAAGGACATGACCTTTCTACATTCATACTATATATTTAGAGAATTTACAACAATCCCTCATAATTCTATAAATATTAATACAGACACTTAAGAGAGTTTTCGTGAAATAAAGCTGCTTCGAAATTGGTAGCTTTCGCCTTGAACCTTCAAAGTGAATGACAATCGGATTTACTAAGCAAACCAGTGACCCATAGTTTTGAACTGTTTTGCCGTTGGTGTAAACCAAGACAATTGCCAACGCACAGCTTTACTTCGACCATTTCCCATTCTATGTTTGTGTTTATTTCGATCATGAACATTGGTTCTGGATTCATCAAGTACTTTAGGGAATTCAGCCTTTAAAAACTCTCATGAAAACGACCTCACTTCTTACTTGAAATAGGTGATCTACTATTAAGAGGCAATATGCCTTAACCTCCATTAGGACTCTTTTCCTAATATAGTGATCATTAAAAGCCTTAGCTTATCCTAGCCTTGACAGATAACACTTTGCGTCATTATAGGAAAGGGAAATAGTATAAAACTCTACAGTGCTTGTTTTGAATTGCACAAAGTTTCAGTTGTCCCTTTTGAACCTAGATCTTGGGATCTCCTGTTAGCTAGGTTGGGTTTCCATAGTGACAATTCTTAATTTATAGGCTTCAAGCCCATTCCTCTTGATGACTTCTCAACTTGCTCTCTAGGTAAACTTTTATTAAGTGAATCTACTAGGTTTTCCTTCAATTTTACATAATCTATCGAAATTATGCCACTTGAGAGAAGTGATCATATAGTATTATATCTGCGACATATGTGTCGAGACCTACCATTATATATTGTATTTTGAGCTCTCCCTAGGGGTGTGCATTAATCGATTTTAACCAATTAACCGAACCGTTTCGACCCATTTTTTATTACGGTTCGATTAAATCGGTTATTACGGTTAAAATTTTTAACTTTTTTGGTTATTCGGTTCGGTTACGGTTATGAGATTCATATAACCGAACCGATCGATTAACCAAAATTAAACCATATATATATATATATGCTTCAAAACCCTAAACCAAAACTAATACTTCAAAACCCTAGTTTCTCTGTACCAATTCTAGCCGCCACTTATAGTCACAAAATTCCAAAATCCCAAAATCCACATACAGCTTACAGTCAAAAAATTCGACTTACAGCTTCAATTGCAGTCACAAAATTCCACTTATAGCTTCAATTGCAGTCTTCGTCTTCTTGCCTTGTTCTGCCGTAAGTTTCTGGCTTTCTACTTCTGCCAAACTAGTGTGATTGTTTTAGGATTTATGAATTTAATTGCACAACAATTTTGATTTGGTGTATGTTAATACCTTGACTGATAATTGTTTGTATCAATGCCCTTTTGCTTTCTTCTTCTGTCAAGATGCTCGACAGAAATTAATAATGAAGTGTAAACAATTTAGCCCTATAATCCCTTAACTTAATTGTGATTAGCGTATGAAATTAATCTTAGTCACAGAAAGTTGATGAATTTATATTTATTGGATTGGTTAATAACCGAATTAACCATAACCGACCGAAATATAACGGTTAATTAGTTAATGATTATGTGTCATAAATTAGTTAAATCGGTCAAATTTTTATTTAACCGAAAATTTCGATTACGGTTAAAAAATCAAGGATTAACCGATCGAACCGACCGATGCACACCCCTAGCTCTCCCAATAACCGATTGACTATCACAATGTATATTTATCATTGGCACTGGTTTGGGCCAATTTGGAATATTCTCTAGGAAATTTCGAAGCCATTCCACTTCTTCTACGGTTTTGTCTAATGTTATGAATTCTGATTCCATAGTAGATCGCACAATACATGTTTGCCTCGAGGATTTCCATGACACAGCTTCACCATCAAGTGTGAAAATAAATCCACTTGTAGATTTGGAATCTACTGTATCAGATATCCAGTTAACATCGTTGTATCCCTCTAGAACATCATAATATCTCGTAAAATATAGGCCATATTTTGAAGTTTCTCTCGGATACCTCAAAACTCTTACTATGTCTTTCCAATGGTTATGTCATGGATTGCTCGTATATCTACTAAGCTTTTTTACAGCTTAAGCGATATCGGATCGTGTGTAATTTATGAGATGTATAAGACTTCTGATGATTCTCGAATACTCTAATTGCGATATATTTGAGCTATTATTCTTTAGTAAATGAAGAGTTAGGTCTACATGAGTTCTAGCCACATTTAGATCTCCTTTATTATATTTCTCAAGTATCTTCTCAACATAGTGAGTCTGAGATAATATATACCCCTCTGATGTTCTGGAAATCTTAATTCCTAAGATTACAACAATACTCCTAAATCTTTCATATCAAATTTATTGGTCAATACTTTCTTAGTAGATTGAATCATCTCATGATTACTACCAATTATTAGTATATCGTCTACGTAGAGACACACAATGACATGTTTTTTTTTTTGAGTTGATTTGGTGTATACACACTTATCATACTCATTTATTTTGAATCCACTTGACAATATCTCTTTGTCAAGTTTTTCATGCCATTATTTAGGTGCTTGTTTTAATCCGTATAAGGATTTTATAAGTTTGCACACTTTCCGTTCTTATCTAGGAACATTGAAACCTTCTGTTTGTTCCATGTAAATCTCTTCATCTAGTGCACCTTTTAAGAATGTCGTCTTTACATCCATTTAATATATTTCAAGGCCAAATATAGCTTATATGGCTATGAGCATTCTTATTGACGTGATACGAGTCACTGGTGAATATATATTTAAGTAATCAAGTCTTCTTTTTGTCTATTAACCTTTTATGACAAGTCTTGACTTGTAATTATTTATTGATCCATCTGATTTTGTCTTCCATTTGAATATCCATTTGTAGCTCAGTGGCTTATGACCTGGAGGAAGATCAACCAATTCCCAAGTATGGTTTTGTAGGATGGAATCAATCTCACTGTTGATAGCCTCTTTCCACAAAGGTACCTCCATCGAAGACATTGCTTCTTTATAGCTTTGCGGTTCATTTTCTAACAGGTATGTCAGAAAATCGGATCCAATTGACTTAGACGTTCTAGCTCTTTTTCTACATATAGGTTCAATTTCCTCAACATTTTCATGTTGAACTGAACCTTGGCCAACTTGATCATTGCCTTTAAAAGTATCAATATTTATTTTGAGAGACCATGTTCTTTATCTTTCCTTACAAGTAAATGTCTCTTCAAAGAATGTCACATTCGTTGACTCAATTATCATATTTGGATTGATGTCAGGAATTTCAGACTTATGTACTAAGAATCGATATGCACTACCGTTGTGAGCATATCCAATGAATATACAATCAACAGTCTTGGGTCATATTCTAACTTTTTTAGGTTTAAGAACCATCATTTTGGCGAGACACCCCTACACTTTTAGATATTTGTAGGAAGGTACATGACATTTTCATAATTCATATGATATCTTGTCCAATCTTCTGTGAGGTAGCTTGTTCAGAACGTAGTTGGTGGAAAGCAAGGCTCCCCCCCCCCCCCCACAAGTTTTGGGATAAACCAAAGCTTGTCAACATGGCATTCATCATTTCCTTTAACGTCCGATTTTGCACTCAGTAATTCCATTTTGTTGAGGCGAATAAGGAGTAGTAGTTTCATGAATAATTCCATGATTGGAACAATATTCACCAAATGATGACCCATATTCACCTCATTTATCACTCCTGATTCTTTTTATTTTCTTTCCAATTTATTTTCAACTTCGTTCTTATAGTGTATAAAGCTCTCAATAGCTTCATCTTTGCTCCTCAGTAAATACACATAACAAAATCTTGTGCTATCATTGATAAAAGTGACAAAGTACTTTTTACCGCCTCTTGTTTGCATAATATTCACATCACACACATCGGAGTATACAAGTTACAAGGGTTCAGAACTTCGTTCTATGGAATGGAATGATGTCCTTTTTTTCTTCAACACATGCCTTACATTTATGTTGGTTATCAATTATAAATTTAGGTATAAGATTCATGTTCTTTAATTTACGTATTGTATCATAATTAACATGTCCTAACCTCCCATGCCATATATTTTGTGACTCAATAATATAAGCGAAAGATGTAGCTTTATTATTAGCACTGTGTCGATTGACAGTCATTACATTGAACTTGAAAAGGCCTTCAGTGAGGATCATTTTCCTATATAAGCATCATTTTTAGACAGTACAAACTTGCCAAAAATAAATACAAGCTTAAAGCCATTCTTTCTAAGGAGAGAGCCTGAAACCAAGTTCTTATGAATATCAGGAACATGCAGAACATTCTTTAATATAAGCTCATTTTCGGATGTCATCTTCAGAAACAATGTACCTTGTCTAACCACTCTAGAGGTAGACGAGTTTCCTATTGTCAGATGATCGCCGCCATCGATATTTTGATACGAGAAAAATATCTTGCTATCGGCACAAATATGACCAATAGCCCCAATGTCTATCCACCATTCTCTGGATTCCCAACCAAGTTAACTTCTATTACAAATATTGAGAGATTCAACTCTAAGATCTCATCAGTTAGCTGCTTATCTTCAGTGACATGGGCCTCATTTTTCTTTTTCTTGCCTTTATCCTGAGACTTCTTGTTTATGCAGTCCTTTGTCATGTGACCGTTTTTTCCACAGATGTAGTATTTCTTCTTGAACTTCTTATTTGCTTGGGAAGAATCATCTCCACTGTTCTTTCTCTTTTTACTATCATTTTCCAACCTCGATGATGTTAGCCTTAGACTCCATAGTCTTGTAGCTGGCCTTTTCAGACTTTTTATTGTCCTCTTCGATCCTCAATCAAACTCTAAGGTCTTCAAGACTTATCTGTTTCCTTTTGTGTTTCAGATAGCTCCTGAAGTCCTTCCATTATGGAGACAACTTTTCAATAATTATGACAACTTGAAACGTCTCAAAGAGTTTCATTCCATTATCAAATATTTCATGAATGATTAACTGAAGTTTACCCAACTGAGACATCATCATCCTTGAATCTACTATCTTGTAGTCTAGGAACCTACCCACAATAATTTTCTTCTATACGCCATCCTCGATTTTGTACTTCTTCTATAAAGATTTCCATAGAATCTTTCCAGAAGTCGTCTGACAAGTCCTCATAAGAGGTAATTCTTGCACAAGAAGTCGTCTGACGACCATGTCTCTTCTCGCAGTTGCTTGGCTATTTCTGTTTCTCCCTCCACAGGACCCCGAGGATCTTTGAGGTAATTAGTCAACTGCAGTGTTGTCAGGTAAAATAACATTTTGCTCTGCCATTTTTTAAAGTTTGCTCCACCAAACTTCTCCGATTTTTCTCCATGAGTGACCGGTACTGTGATATTTTCGCTAGCCATGTGTAACTGGAAAAACCAACAGTATTCAATAAGTCTACAAAATATAAATTGCACAATGATCAAATGTATGATCTTGTTTAAGTAATATACTAAGAAACCACTCGTTGTTATATTAGACAGTAGTACCAAATAACACAAGTCATTGAATTTACGACTAAGATTTCTTATGATAAATGAATAAAAGGAATATCCCCAGAGGACAATGGGGTCCGGAGTAACCACTTAAATCATTGCCTATTTAGGCTCTTATCGCCTGTTGACAGAATATCCTTTAAACACTTTCTCAATATAATATCTTAAACATTCAAACTTAGTATTACAGTTCAATTCACAATACAATAATAAATATGTGTAGGTTTGTATGTGTATAAATCAATCAAGCTTGGACAGAATTACTTGTGTAAGATTACACTTTTAATTCTGAACCAAGTATGCATCACACGATTAATTTTTAACTTTATCACCATGTGTACACTTGTGATAATTGAACACCCTAATATTAACTTAAACCTATACTTCCAAGTTTATGGTAATACAATATATGATTTTACTAAGCTAACATTATGTCATACATGGTAATATAAATTAATCTTTATCTATGTTATTATTTTTGAATCTAAAATAATTTCAGGATTAAATTCGTTAGTGTCACGTTCGTTAATTCGTTCGAACGAAACTTTCCAGTGAGTTCACGTTCGTGTAGTGTTTGTAAAAGCATTCGAATGAAGAGTTCTTGAGAGTTCACGTTCGTGTTACGTTCGTAAACGCGTTCGAATAAAGTGTTCCAGAGAGTTCTCTTTTGTGTTACGTTCTTAAACGCATTTGAACGTTCTTTGATAGAATACTGACGTTCAAGTTGCGTTTGAAGACCCGTTCGAAGACGCGTTCGAACGAGACTATGAAAATCAGAATTTATTGCCTACATGTTTGTCGGGCGTTCGAGCTCCCTTGCGTATTTTTCATGTACAGAATATATTTTCCAAAGAAATAAATATTAACACATGCAAAAATTCATTTAACAATACATATAAAGTAATAAGTTCTTAAGATTGTTATCTAATGAGTGTCATTAAACGAAAATTAACATGCTAGCTAATCTTAATCATTCCAAAACCATAACACAACAATAGAATCAAATGTACACTAACATGTCAAATTGAACATAAAACATAAGACTTAGAAAAACCTAAAAATGTAGAAAATGATGAAGAATTCGTCCCAGTCGAGTTGCCTCTGTCCTTAAGAACTTATTAGCCCCGCCTCGGCGCCCTATGGATTATTTTGTGGCTAGTGTTCTCCCATGATTACTTGGATACTTCTTGGAAAAATGGCACTCCTTTTACAAGATATTGAACAAGGAATATGAAGTAAACTCTCTCTATTTGCTAAATGACTCTAAACAAATGGATGACTTATATGAATTTCTGGATATCCTAAGAATGAACCCAATGCTCCTATATATAGGCATGGAAAGATGCCTTTGAGGGCACCATTTGATTTGGGGTGTAACCCTCCTAAGGGTTATACCACTTCCCTTATGCCCTTTGAAGCCTAGAGACTCATACTTTCAATTTAGAGGACATATCCCTACATGATTGTGTCTTTCCCATAAGGCACAACTCAAAGGACATGACCCTCCTACACTAATACTATATATTTAGAGAATTTACAACATAAAAATATTTATAATTATACTTATTCGGTTTTCAAAAAAAGAACCATTCAGTATTTTTTATTAAAAAATTTATAATTGTTGGTTTGGTACAATTCGATTTTTTAATTTTTTTTAATAATGACAATAACAAATTAAAAATTAGTAACATTCACTGAATCTAATATTTACTTAAATTTCTTTTTTACACTGTAACTCTTCTAATCATCACAACTACACCAATATAATTTTTTCATAAGATATAATCATTATTTAAATTATTTAAAATATTAGAAAATAAAAAATAATAACCAAAGTAAAAATTATAAATATTTCATGAAATTAATCATCGATAACACTAAATAAATTAAATAATATAACAAATATAATTATAAAATAACAACTTAATATGATTAGATTTTAAAAAATTCAATAAATTAAATTATTCAATTAATTTAATTTAGTTTGATTTGATTGTTTTAGTTAAAAAATTATTCTAATTCGGTTCGGTTTTTAATTAAAAAATCAAAAAATTATTTTTGAAATAAAAAAAATTATCAATTCGGTTCGGTTTTTCAGTTTTAGTTATTTTTTTGCACCTCTATCTATCATGCGAGTGTGCATAATAATATAATATCCAAAGAAATTTTTAGGGTGGAAATAACCTCCCCAATAAAAAAAAAAAAAATAAAACCTTGAATTTTAAATGAAAAAATAGATAAATTTAAAAAATAAAACCTTGAATTTTAAATGAAGAAAAGATTTTATTTTACTTTTTGAGATCGTCTTTGGTTGGTGGAAGGTCAAATCATATCATTTTTTTTTTTTTTTTGTAATTCACCAAAAACGTAATAGAGTTTTTCCTTTAGACAAGAAGCAAGAAAAGTCATAAAGAGGTTATATTTTTTGTCTTAGCTTTGATACTTAATCAAATTTACAGTAGTAATTCTTCAGAACATGCCGTGCTTGATCATGATAAGGTCCAAAACATTTCCCATGCCATTCACTGTACTCTTTGAATCCATTAATTGATTATGCATTGTCCATTTTCAAGCATATAATGTGACAAAGTGAATATAATTTTTTAATTTTATGACACTGATATCTATATAGAATATTTACATAAATTATTTCCATCTGATTTAAGTAGCTCTGCAATTCTGTTCTTTTAATGAATCACAGTTTTTCCTATAACTTTGCTGTAAATATTTTTCTTCTCTCAATGAAATCTTGAACAATAGTCATGGTGAATGTTCAGTAACCTTGCTTAGATGCCCTTCACTTTCCTCTGAGTTGCATTCTCTCACTCTCAGTGTCTCACTTCTACTGATATATACAAAAGATTGAAAACAAAACACCACAGAGCTCTCTCTGAGTCTCCTTCAATGGCTACAGCCTCTACATTTTCATTTCTTTTCTTTCTTGCATGCTTAACATTCTTCACTTTTACTTCAGCATCAACTGAAAAAGAAACCCTTCTTTCCTTCAAGGCTTCCATTGATGATACCAAGAACTCTCTTTCAAGCTGGTCTAATAACTCCAACATTCACTACTGTAATTGGACTGGTGTCACTTGTGTTACTACACCTTCACTTACTGTCACTTCAATCAATCTTCAAAGCTTGAATCTTTCTGGTGAAATCTCATCTTCAGTATGTGAGCTTTCTAGTCTCAGTAACTTGAACCTTGCTGACAATCTTTTTAACCAGCCTATACCTTTACATCTCTCTCAGTGTAGTTCTTTGGAGACTTTGAATCTTAGTAACAATCTCATTTGGGGTACTATCCCAGATCAGATTTCTCAGTTTGGTTCTTTGAAAGTTCTTGATTTAAGCAGAAACCATATTGAAGGAAAGATCCCAGAAAACACTGGTTCATTGGTGAATCTTCAAGTTCTCAACTTGGGAAGCAACTTGCTTTCAGGTAGTGTTCCTTTTGTGTTTGGGAATTTTAGTGAGCTTGTTGTTCTTGATTTGTCACAAAATGAATATTTGGTGAGTGAGATTCCCAGTGATATTGGCAAGCTTGAGAAGCTTGAGCAGCTTTTTTTGCAAAGCTCAGGTTTTCATGGTGAGATTCCTGATTCTTTTGTCGGGTTACAAAGTTTGACCATTTTGGACCTTTCACTGAACAATCTAACTGGTAAGGTTCCTCAGTCACTTGGCTCTTCTCTATTGAAATTGGTGTCTTTTGATGTTTCTCAGAACAAGCTTTCAGGTTCATTCCCTAATGGTATTTGCAATGCAAAAGGCCTTGTAAATCTTAGTCTCCATAAAAATTTCTTCAATGGTTCGATCCCCAGCTCCATTAATGGATGCTTCAATCTTGAGAGGTTCCAGGTTCAAAACAATGGTTTTTCTGGTGATTTTCCTGATAAATTATGGTCATTACCTAGGATTAAGCTCATCAGAGCTGAAAGCAATAGATTTTCTGGAGCGATACCAGAATCAATATCAATGGCTTCTCAGCTGGAGCAAGTTCAAATTGATAATAACAGCTTCACTAGTAGCATCCCTCAGGGTCTTGGGTTAGTTAAGAGCTTATACAGATTCTCTGCATCTCAGAATGGTTTCTATGGTTCACTTCCTCCAAACTTTTGCGATTCCCCTGTCATGAGTATAATGAATCTCTCCCATAATTCTATTTCTGGTCAAATTCCGGAGCTGAAAAAGTGTAGGAAGCTGGTATCATTGTCATTAGCAGACAACAGTCTTACCGGAGAAATCCCCTCATCCCTAGCTGAATTGCCCGTGTTAACTTACCTTGATCTGTCAGATAACAATCTGACAGGTCCAATTCCACAGGGGCTTCAGAACTTGAAGCTTGCCCTCTTCAATGTGTCTTTCAACAAACTATCTGGTAGAGTTCCTTCCTCATTGATCTCAGGTCTCCCAGCTTCATTCCTGCAAGGAAACCCTGGACTCTGTGGCCCTGGATTGCCAAGTTCTTGTGATGAAAATCAGCCAAAACATCATACTGATGGCCTCACAACATTGACATGTGCCTTGATTTCTATAGCATTTGCTGTTGGAATTATGATGGTTGCTGCTGCGTTTTTCTTGTTTCATCGATATTCCAAGAAGAAATCTCAAGCAGGTGTTTGGCGTTCGGTGTTCTTTTATCCACTTAGAGTCACTGAACATGATTTGGTGAATGGGATGGATGAGAAAAGTGCTGCGGGAAATGCTGGTCCTTTTGGTAGAGTTTACATTTTGAGCCTACCAAGTGGTGAACTAATTGCTGTGAAGAAACTGGTCAATTTTGGGTGTCAATCTTCTAAAACTTTGAAGGCTGAGGTGAAGACGTTAGCGAAGATCAGGCATAAGAACATTGTTAAACTTCTGGGGTTTTTCTATTCCGATGAGTCAATATTTCTGATATATGAATTCTTACAAAAGGGGAGCTTAGGGGATTTGATTTGCAGGCAGGATTTCCAGTTGCAGTGGAGTGTTAGATTGAAAATTGCTCTTGGGGTTGCTCAGGGATTGGCATACCTTCACAAGGATTATGTTCCACATTTACTTCATAGAAACGTAAAGTCCCAAAACATACTACTTGATGATGAATTTGAGGCAAAACTGACAGATTTAGCTCTCGACCGAATTGTGGGAGAAGCTGCATTTCAATCAACCATGGCTTCAGAGTCTGCACTATCCTGTTACAATGCACCAGGTATAAGTTCCTATACAGATTCTTTCAATGAATTTTGGAAGCCTAACAGGAAAGCATGTAATGAGATTCTTTTTTGTTTTCTGATTGAATGCAGAATATGGATACAGTAAGAAAGCAAGTGAAGAGATGGATGTATACAGCTTGGGTGTAGTATTATTAGAGCTCATAAGTGGACGACAGGCTGAGGCTGAGGCTGAGGCAGAAGAGTCTCTTGATATTGTGAAGTGGGTTCGTAGGAAAATCAACATAACAAACGGGGCAATCCAAGTTCTCGACCCCAAGATAGCGAATTGTTATCAACAAGAGATGCTTGGAGTGCTGGAAATTGCTCTGCGTTGCACTTCTGTTATGCCTGAAAAACGACCTTCAATGTTTGAAGTAGTGAGAGCACTTCAGTCCCTCAGCTCAAGGACACAATTGAACTAAACACAGGAGAAGAATTTACTTGGGCATGGCTTTCATTGTTTTGGGATTTTGGAACAATAGTAATTCAAGATTATTACAATGTATTATTACAACTTGTTCATGTCATCTAAATATTGCCTATGATTTTATCCTTGAAGATCTCCGAGTTGATAAATTAAAGCCGATGATTCTATAGCACACAAGCAATTGCAAGCTTAAAGAAAAAGGGTTCTTAATGCAATCAAGCAAAGCAACAAAACAACAGATGAAAAGCAAGACAAACAACAAAATATATATGCAAAATATATATGTGGAGACTATACTGGGAACAAAAACACCAAAGTCAAAACTACATTATTTTGATCGTTTTGATGGTAATTTCATCCCGTGGTGGTTTAGTCTCTCCATATCATTTTCCAATATATAATTCTTGTCAAGGATCAAAATCTATGAAAGCTTAAGCAATGCAAAAAATAAAGACAAGCTGCAAACATAGCTAATTCATTCTGAATAAAACAATGATGACAAGGTTTTCATGGTCTTCTTCTTCTTCTTCTTCATGGTGAGTAATTAGTTGTTATTGTCATGATTCCAGATTCTTCTTGAGTGCCATCTATCTAAAAGGCATATTCATTTTGAGCAGATAATGTGATCACCAATTTGATATAACAACTTTTGACCTTTGTACCTGTTATTAGTTGAATGCATGTTTGACGACTCTCTTTTAAGAAACAAATATTCAATCGTAGTTGAACCAATTATTTTCACATTTTTTTAATAATCATTTTACTATAAAATAGTAATAGCAGAAAAGTGGTAGAGTTTGATTTGACTTGTTTAATCTAAATTTGATTAAGCTTATAACCTAATTGATTAATTAATCCAGCAGTAATCTTCCTCAAAATTTATTCTGAATTGTATATGTAGATGATGAATTCCTGATCCGAGAAAAGCAGATGTATGAAGAAGGATATAGAAGGGATTTCCCCAGGGGCCCAGACCCAAGAGGCATAAGCATTCGGCCTGACAGGAAGACCAGAGTTAGTTTGCACTTGATGCCCGACCCGAGGATGAAAGATGTTTAGGGAAGGTGATTGGAGTGAATATTTCAGAACCGACCCGATCTGGTGGGACAGGTCGAACATTTCGATTTGCAGTCGACCATCTCAACTCGCTGACCCGATGAGTTAGGTCGGGGTGATGGCAGGGTATTCAGGTTTGGGTGACGTAAGTCCTAAACAGAAGTTTAGATTCCCCAAGTATTGATGAGAATAGAAGTAGACCAGCGGTTGATAGGACGGAACAAGATATTAAGTTTATCGACTGACACACGCTATCGCCTGAGAGTGGTTAGAATACAGGCTGGCATGTGGCATGACGTGTAGTAGTTACCAAAAATGGCATGGTTTAATAAGATTTGGATGACTTAGAATAGTTGTGTTAGGTGGCAGGTCGTAGCTATGTCAGGCGGCCGGACTATAATCCATAGGGTGAATGGGGAGGAAAGCCTAGGCAATAATGGCTTGATAACATGAGTGACGTCACAGAGTTGGTGTAACAATATTTTTTGCCCCAGTATATAAAGAGATTGAGAGTTCATTGTAAGAGATTGAGCAATTTTATTTACAAGCACTTGTAACTTGTAATAGAGAGAAAAGAATCCCGAGCAAGAGAAACAAAAGAGGTCGGTCAGACCCGAGCTAGTAATAAAAGATTTCTTTTTCCTTGTGCCCGTGGATGTATGTTGGATCCATTTAGCCAAACCACGTTAAATCCTTTATTTATCTGTGTGTATTCTATCTTTTTATCAAGTTTGTATTTGGTTCCCAACAAACCAAATAAATTCACAGTTGATAGAGGTTTGTTGGAGGAGTGATTTTCCCGGATTACCCTTGGAATGAAAAACAACCGTCAACAGTTGGCGCCGTCTGTGGGAAACAATACAAGAAACAGCAAACACACTAAGACGATGACAAGAGACGGGAACCACAGATCTTCAGAGGCTTCGACGACGGAGTGGATGGAGAAAATGAAAGAAACCATGAGGAGTGAGAGGGAAAATACACAAATGGAAAGGGAGGCAACTCAAACCTTCATGAAGGCCATGATGGAGAAGTTGGAGAAATTAGAGAAGAAGGCATGAGAAGATGGGAGAGCTGTAGGAAACGACTTTCCTTAATGCAGCGGAAGTTGCTACTGTGGGCACCGGCTCCGGTATGGACCTTTAGAACTTTCTTTATCTTCTCCCTTTATTGTAGCAGAAATCCTCCAACACTTGAAGAATGAATTTTGCTCTTTTGATGTAGATGAGTTTCTTTTGATATCTAACACTTGTGATCAACCATCCAATCTTCCGCACTATGACTCGAAACCAACAAAATGAAGTGTGGGCGTCACTCACAAAGATCAACTCTAAACAATTTAGAGAATTATAAAATCAAAATCTAAATAATTTAGAGAATGATGTAGTATTGTCACATAATGTTTTTGGCATTTGAAAGAAATGATGAAGAAGATCAAATATTTAATTCACTCATGTTTTTATTTCTTCTCAACACTTAAGAAAAATAAATCTTTCTCTCTCAAATTTCTATCTCTCTCACTCACACAAATATTATGTATATCTTCGTCTTATGAAAGAGTGGAGATGGTAGAGATAATATTCTCTTCTAAAAACTATTATCCTTATCACAAATCATTCATATGCCATTGAATGGTAATGGTCAACAAAAAGGAATGGAGTGCCATCCAAAGACATGTGAAATGAACAAATAAAAGAAATTAAGTCATACCTAATCTTAGACACAAATTGTTGGAGAGGGGTTTTGTCTCCATCACAATTTAAAATTCATTATCTTAATAATGTTATCATAAGCTTAATTGTGATGTAATAATTATCTCATAATTATTACTAACTTGATTATCTCATAATCAAGATTTGATTATCTCATAATCAAAGAATTCTAGAAAATATTAAGTTAAACTAATTTAACATAGTTTTAATTTGTGACAACAAATATTATTATCTCATTAATAATATATAAATATAATGTGAGCATATTATTAGACAATCTAATTATATTATGTTTGCTACAGTTAATCGAGCTAGTACGGAGACTAAATGGACCTACAGTTCCGAGCTCCAATAATCTCAAAATATTAATTAAACTCTTTAACTAAATATTATGAATTATTAACTTCGCGTTTTTCCTCTAAAAACTCGAAGTTGAACTCCCGTTACTGTAGATGTAAAATATAAGCCGAATAACTTCGGTGTCAATCGATATAGTCATTACATATGGACATAGCCCTTCATTAATATCAAATAAATAGAGCCGGGTCATAAGTGTAGGCATTGTATTTTTGCATATCAGCCCAATGACGAGTCTCGTATGGAGGCACTATCTCTTTAGTTGTGAAAGCCGCGGGAAGCGGACGTTGGAATGGTAACATTGGAAAATGACATTTTTGTTGGATTTTGTCTAGTTGTTTAGGCCCAAAACCCCGTAAACCACTTACCAAACCCGAAATACCCAAGCCAACCCATGAACCAAAACCCATGCCCAAAGGAGCCTTATTCACGCCCATATTGCCTCTAATTAGGTAAATACACATTTATCACATGCTTGAATCTAGTCAAATCCATTCATAATTAGAAGAAATATCATAGATCCCTTTCCTAATCACATTTCAATCACAATCCTAAATTAGGAGATCTTTTCCTTGTGAAATACAAAGAATGAGATGTCACCATCAATGAGAATCTTAATCCTATTCGAATAAGGAAAGCCTCATCTCATTTCCCTATAAAAAGAGCCCTTCACCACCATTCACAAACCTAGCACACATATCTCTCATTCACGCCCAAGAGACATATCCAAGCCCTCCCTTGTGCGTCCAAACATCCTCCCAAACACCTCATTGCCGCATCATCCACACTCCAATTACCGTGAGCCGTCCCCTTCCCTTTACATCATCCACGCCCTAGCCATCACAAAGCCCTATTGCCGCATCTTTCACCCACTTTCACAGCCCCTAATTCATGCCAAAACAGCCCCAAACACAGTCCCAAAGTGCCGCAAATCATCCATTCACAGCCCCCCTCACTGCACGCCAAAACAGAACCTTAAAACGCCCCCTCACTGCCCACCAAACTGCAGCATTCTGCCTCCCTATTCTGCCAAGTTTTTGCTGCGATTTTAACCCATAAAATAGCCCTGAAATCACCCTAAAGCTGCACTAAAAAACTGCACAAAAGCCCATAAAAAAACCCCCCAAAATCGCACCTTCTTGGCTCTCCAAACCACCAAAAACAGTCCCCTAAATAACCAAAACAGTGACCTGAAACGTAGCAGCGAAACAGCAGCGAAATGGACCAAAAACAACAGCCCGAACATCAAAACAACGAGGAAAGACGTTGAGTAAATAAATCGAAAAAGTAGCGGATCATTCACCATTCCAACGGACGTGTAACGCCCTTTCTTGAGGCGACAAAAGAGGTTAGACCTGAGGGCACCTTTTTACTTATCTTCTTTCGTTTTATTTTATTTATTTTAAAATATTATTGCATGAGATTCGTTTGAGGCATGATGTGATTGTTGGATGAGCGGGATATGTGTTCCCTTTTGTGGTATATCGGATGGAAACCCGGACGTAAATTCCGTAGCTGATTCCGAACATACGGTAGTGCGGTTTGTACTCGGGATACAATGCCACGTATCACTTAAGAGACACGTATTTCGTCTCATCCAAACTTGTATTTGAGCATGATATAGTTTGTAGGTTATTTATTTATTATTTAAAGCATGATTTAATTTAATTTATTATTTATTTTCAAAGCATGATTATGTTACCTTTATGCATGATATTTTGTTTAGTTTATGATTATGTTTAAATAGTAATTCATTTATTTTGATTTAATGGTTCAATATGCTCATCGTATGATATCTTGTTTGTTGTTTAAAGACTTACTTTCAAGCATGCAAACTTAGAATATGATTTATTTAGCGAATGCATGTTAGATCTAAATACCCTTGAACATGATTATTGAGTAGACTCGGTTGATTCATTGCACCAATTATATCATCACAAGTAACATAAGTAAGAGACCATTCCGAACCCAACGGTCTGAGGTCTTCCCTTGTGGGGGGTGAGTGCGGCCTTAAATCTTATTTTCCCGGTTCACACCGGGTGGCGACTCCATTTTTCTCTGGTTTAGTCCCCCGCGGGCTACTTCGTAGTCCCACTAGGCCGCGAGCCTAGAACAGCATGCATCACCCAAGTTCTGTGTCTTACAGTCTGGCGACTCCACTGGGGATAGAGAATCGGCCCCAAAATCATTTCTTGTGATGTGTATAATTTGTGTTTTAATTGATCGTTTCTATAGTGGGTTGAGGGGATTAATCAAAGGCTTTGTTAAAGCTAGGTGATGGTTGGGTGTCTTCCTTCATTCACTACCTTTCGAGGAAAAGCTATGAAGGCACCTAGATAATCATTACCCGTAGTTTATTGTGATAGATTAGTTTGGAGGACTCGTTGTTTATTCTTATCACCAAGCGATAAGAGCCTGAGAGGCTTGGGTATTTAAGAGAGATCGCTCCACCCTCCCTCTGGGGAATCTACAATGGGAAATCCATTCAACAGTAAATCACACACCATAACTCGTTGGCACGTACCGTAAGGTATAAAAAGGGTGCGCTCACTT
>SKCR01003887.1:0-36477 GCA_019454045.1 Zanthoxylum bungeanum | reverse complement strand
TATAAAGGAAGGACAAACTACAAAGAGAGACTTACTTAAAATGTTCAATTGCTAGAGGAGATAGAGATTGCCACTTTGTACTAGATCCTCTTGCTTGTAAGTAAAGAGTATTTGAATCAGAGTTCATTGGTACAAGACCTAAAATGGAATATGCCTGCCCTTCAACCAGTTCATATTGCTGTTACAACAATAAGTAATTGTAATTGTAATTTAACAGAGGAAAAAAGTTAAAATTGTCTTCATAATGATTAAAATGAAGCTGGATAGTAATTTAAAAAGAGAGAGAGAGAGAGATCATTATGTTAGAAATTTAATAGACAGGAATAGAGACATGAAATTGCAATGCCTGAAAAACATGTGTGCATGTGCAAGCGTGAGCACTTAGAGATAAATACAATTAGATATAGGGAAGGGATCAAAACAGAAAAACACACTGGGATTCACCTGCTTCTCTGTCGGGTTCCAGATTGTTATAATGCCTTCTTTAGAGCTTCCCTTTCCTTGATAATCTTTACCAGTTAATCCAACCACCCTTACCCTCATAAATGGTGTGACGTCTCTCTCTCTTAGGCCAGCGTTTTCCAGAGCTTTCTCAATTGATTTTTCCATGATTGATTGCCTTGTTGCCTACGGTTAATATAGCACGATTAAAATACATCTAAACTATTATTTGAAGTGAAGAAACTAAAAATCACCTCTAATTTTGTTTGATAAGTGGCAAAAGAAGTTAGTTGCTCCGGACTCATCTCTGCCATAATAACTTCTGGTTCAGCTGCTGTTTCAAGCATTTTGAAAAGTTTTGCTCCTTCACTATTTCCATCATTAAGCATATGAGAATCTTTGTTCCCCCTTTGGAACTCGGAAACAATTCCTTCTACAACCGCAGACCGCCTGTAGCCCGAAAATGTAAACAGAAAATGATCAAGAATGACAGAAATCAGATTCGAGAACTTAATGTAAAAGTTATGTTATCAATAATATTAAAACCATAACTTGCCTAATCTGGAATATGAACCATAAAAGAAAATTTCAAAATTTTGTAAATAGCCAGGAAAAGAAACTTTACAAATAAAGCCCAAGGATTGGCATTCCTTTGCTATCATTTTGTATAGATATCGTTACAATTATCTATGTCCATCAATATATATAAGTACAGACTATTCTCTCACATGCACTCAACGGGTGAGAGACAAAACTTATATATGACATGCTTCTGTTTGGATCTTATTCAGTAGAGCTGAGTGTTGTACATGTGGGTAAATACAAAATTCAAGGAGGCCCAACTTCTTCTTGACCACTCCATAGCAGTCATATTTTCTGTGATACATCAATATTGCCAAAACTGCTTTCAACAAACAGCAATGCAATTCTATGTACAAAATTCATAAACCCAAACAATTGAGTAAAATTTTCTTCAAGCTGAAGGTTGAAGCCAGCTCTCTTCGACCTACCATACCGCAGTCAATCATGCTGCTGGAATCTCCTTTGTGCTTTTCCCAGACAAGTGTCATTACGTCAAAATATAGTCCATACAACAAAACAATTTATAGCCTCAATATTCCAGGGGTTGATTAATTAATTGATTTTCCACCTTTATAGGATTTATAGACATTATATCTTGGACCCTAAATAGAGGGCTGCTTCAACAACCTCAGCCAGTGCTCATTTGTGACTTTGTGGTATGGCCACAGGTAAGAAAAACAATCAAATACTTCAACAAAGTGTAATTTGGTTTATTAACAGACAGGAGAAAAGCCAGAAATGAAGTGGGCCAAGGTTCACCTGTGCTGGTACAACTGCATCATTTTACATTCCATCCTCTCTGATCTCACAATAGATCTCCCTTCACTTAACCTAGATAAGGGGAACAAAAAATTATCTCAACAGCATGCATATTGCACTGAACAAGTAAAAATCATAAAACAGGATATACATCAAATGACCTCTCTTTGTAAAGAACGGGATATAACCGTGTGACCCCAACTAAAGTCCTTGGAACTGGGCCTCCATTACTCTTGATGCATCTAAATGCCAAAGGAGCACCGAAACCCTTACCTGTAGACAATATGAAAACTAAGCATGGCCATTTTGTAGAAGCTTCAGCACAGAAGACAGGACTCAAATACGCCACAACCCATGGAATATGGATAGAGGGGAAAAGGGTAGACAAAATAAAAGTGCTTACAAAATCCCAATTGATCAGCCCAATGAGCTCTATATGTCCCATTTATGTTCAATTGTAAACTAGCAGATCCTGAAGCCTGAAATTTGAGAAATATGAGAATAGAACTCATAATGACAGAAGGTTATCCTCACTGGAAACCAGAGGCTGCACGAACCTCGAGGGGTGAAACAGGGCCAACCCAACCACATAATCCTGCTCCCCAGATCTTCAAAAGAAAAGGCTAACTGTAAGCGAGAGCCAATCAGCCCAACATGCTCTAATCAGAAAACAGAAACAAAAAACAAAGATATTGACAAATTACCCGGAGTTTCTGTCCCACAAACAGTTTCCCATCTGCAAGGTGCTTCGACAGTAATACATCCAAAAAAGCATCAACTGAATACCTGAGAGCCGATACTCAATTTCATACCAAAGAAACGTGCTAGTAAAGCAAGAATTAATGTTTGAACATTCCTACCACCCATCAGTTAGTTCCAGCTTCGCAGCATAACTAGTTTCGGCCCCATTTGATGCTACAGGATGAGTCTCAATCTTCGGTACACAATTCGTGTGAATGGCTGAAATGCATAGCACCATCATTGAAGAAGGCAATGCATCCCCTTCAAGGATTCTCTTAATTGCAGATCGGTGGCCATTATTTACTTCTCTCTCAAATCTATTCAACAGGATCACAAGTCTCACGGACGTCTTACAAACAAAAGATTAAACAAATAACTTTAAATTATGGTACCTATACTTCAATTCCTCAAGCACATTGAAAACAGTCAAAAATTTGCTAGCAGACTTGGCTAAGTAGCATCTATCATAACACGCCAGTTTCCAGACTATCCACTTGTAATGATTTGACACCCATCTAAATTGACAAATAAATGGAATGGATCAACAAGAGGCAAATAAGGAATAGAAACATTACTATTTGCTAAAAAAACAAATAGAGCTGAGCATTCAGTATTGGATACCCAAACCAAGAACCTGAACTGAAAATTTATAGTCAGTGCTGCACATGCACAATCGAGATTACCAAAGTCAACCATGGATATGATGTAAAATGCTTCTAACAGTAACACCATATCACCAAGTAAACAAGAAAATGTTAAAGCTGGTGTCTATCTCCAAACCAGCAATCATAGAAAGTTTAGATGCGAATATCCTTATCACAACCCACAATATACGCATATACTGCAGATTCAGAAGGAATGTAACTCCAAGAATCTTATTTTCAGGAAGGTGAGAAACAAGAAGAACAGATAAAGGATGAGAAGTTTACAGTTTAGAAGCATATTGAGTGGAAGCTCCAGATTGTGCCAACATATTGAAAAGAGCTTCTGCTCCAATGCAATTTAAGCCAGATTCATCATGAAACATGTATTTATCTGCATTATGAGATTTCATCCATCTTACTTGATCTTGCAAATGATCCAACTAGAATCAGGCATGTAAAAGGGTGTTAGTGGTAAGAAGAAAATCAATCACTATAGGGAAAATGAACTGCTGAAAGCCCATGTACCACGCCTTGGGGTGAAGGAGGCATTCCAAAATATTCCTTCACGTACATTCTTGGAATCTGAAATGGATATTTAGGGAAAACCTTTTTTCTGCAACCAGATTGTTCTGATGATATAGTAGATAAACCTGACAGAAAATATACCCTTAAATGATCACAAAGAATAATTAACAAATAGAAAGTCATTTCAGAATCCTCCACAAATTTACCATTAGGTAAAGAAAGATGCTTATTCAAAGGGGTGGAGAATTTGGAACTGCGAGGCCTCTTGAAGGGAGGAATAGAACTCCTCAATTGTCTCTTCTTTTCACAAGTTTGCTTAATATTCACACAAGCTGTGCCAGTACTATTTGTAATATCAGCCAGTGGCTTACCAGATGACCTCCCAAGTGAATTTATTTTTAAACCAATGCCATCTTCCAATGAGTTATCCATTATGTCTTTAGGTCCGTGCTTAATGCTTATGGGATTCTTTATGGAAGGAATTTTACCATTCAACCCACTGAATCCATCATGGTCAACTGCATCAAATTTCTTGATCAAGTTAGCAGACGTGCTTATATTGTCCGAATTGATCCGTGACCTCACCGGGTTTGAAAACGACCGTAAAGGAGATGTGAAATTTTTTGATGCAGTTTTATTCTTGGCTGTTCCTTGATGGAAAAAGGAAGTGAAAACATCATTTTCCTTGTTTGAAGAAGATTCATCAAATCTTCCATGTTTAAAAGATGAAAGATCTGATTGATCTGCATCTGCTTCGTGGAAGAATGTCCCTAACTCTGGATCACCAAGGAGGTTCCTTGCATACTGCAATGCATCACTGGAAACAGATAAAGATCTTCCACCTGCAGTATGGAACTTAATCTGAGGCGGTTTGGGGACTGAATTGAGCACTTCAGTTTGCATCGTGTTTGAATTTATCTCGTTCTTGAATCTACTTTCGGCAAAACCAGCCTTATAAATTGATGAAGGCCTTAGAACTGATGTAACAGTCTCAACCCCATTGCACTTCACTCCCTCGTTCACCTCCAAACCGGGAGTCATTGGCATCCTTGCATGTTGAAGGCCTTCAAAATTGCAATGATTATTTCCTTCTTCCAGTCCCAACAGTGTTTTTGCTCTGACCAATCCAGCAGAAGATATGTTAACGGTTTTTCCAGAACCTGTCTGGAAAAGAGAATTGGAGAATCCAAATCCATTTTCTCTGGGATGCTCTTCACCTATACCCATGTATCAAAGTTTAATTTTTAAAAAATAGAAGTAAAAGAATAAAAAGGTAAAAGGTGCACTTATGCTACAGTACAATATCAATCAAGTCAATGTCAAATTAACTGGTTTTATTGATCTTGAATCAAAAACATTTTAGTGCTATCTATAAGATTAATAAATAATTAAGAAATGCTCATTTTTGCTGCCAAAATTGAATAGGAACAGATAAAAACGTGCAAAATCTCCACCGTCTTTTTTTCTCTAAATCTTCTAATGAAAACTTAATGTGAATAGAAAAACTTTTCTTTTAGTTTTATATACTCCAACAATGTTTATGATAACTTAAAAAGTTATTCAGATCAGAATTTCACAGACGAGAATGATTTTAGTGCTGTCGAAAGCTCTTTCAAAAACTTTGAAATGATAAACTATAAATTATAATAGTTTCAGTGTTTGTATGAGATAGTAAAATTTGTTTTTTCCAGAATTGGGAAAAAACAAATGTTCTTGATTTCTTAAGCCAGGCATTTCCGAGTGAGAAAGCACTCTCCTCGCATTTTGAAGAAGCAATTTATGGCATTTAAACAAAACGCACAAGTATTTCTACAAAAAGTGCTTTAACTGAAAAAGCACTTTACAAATGCACTCTCAAACATAGCTATTTAAGTACCCATTTGGGAGTGCTTAAAATCATATCAAAAATACTTTCTCAATCTCAAGGTTAAAATTTTTTTCAGATCCTTAGATAATATGTTCAAAAATGTTAATTAAGTTCTAAGTAGCACTCCCAAACTGACCCCAAGTTCCCATTAATAGTTGTGTAATTAAGAAAACAAATATATTTACATGAATCAAAAGTCACGCACCAGTAACCTCGGTACCATAGTCATCATCAGTACCGAGAACAGATAACGCTTTCACGAACGAAGACTGTTTCAACGGCACCGTTTTGCCTGAACCAGTTTTAAACATCGGAGTGCTAATATTATCAGCACCTTCATTTCCGTTTTCTCGAAACTTCGAATAACCTGTGAAATCATGCACTACCAATCCTTTCAGCTTAATTACCCCTTTGTGCTTCTTTTCTCCAAATCTTCTAATGAAAAAATGTGAATAAAAAAAACTTTTTTTTTATATACTCCACATTCCACAATGTTTATGATAACCTAAAAATTTATTCAGATCAAATTTCCCCGAGGGTATAACGAGAATGACTTTAGTACATTTTGAAAACTTTAAAATGACAGCTATAAAAATTTCAGTGTTTGTTTGAAATAGACAAAATTGCTTTTTTTCAGAATTGGGGAAAAAAAGTTCTTGATTACTTAAGCACTTCATAGATACTTTTTCCAGAAGGCATTTCCGAGTAAGAAAGCACTCTCGTCGCATTTTGAAGAAGCAGTTAATAGCATTTAATCAGAAACGCATAATTATTTCTATTAAAAGTGCTTTTACTAAAGAAACACTTTACAAATGCTCTCTCAAACATAGCTATTTAAGTTTCCACCAATAAGTTGTGTAATTAAGCAAACAAAAGACACGCACCAGTAACCTTGATATCATCGTCATTATCAGTACCGAGAACAGATAACGCTTTTGCAATCGAAGACTGTTTTAACGGCACCGTTTTCCCCGAACCAGTTTTAAACATCGGAGTACTAATATTACCAGCACCTTCATTTCCGTTTTCTCGAAACTTCGAGTATCCTGCAGGAATCAAGAAGTTCCATAAAGA
Source organism: Zanthoxylum bungeanum (assembly GCA_019454045.1). NCBI lineage: Eukaryota > Viridiplantae > Streptophyta > Magnoliopsida > Sapindales > Rutaceae > Zanthoxylum > Zanthoxylum bungeanum. The sequence goes on along the minus strand of SKCR01003887.1, from coordinate 29,844 downwards.
CAATATGTATACATATACATATGCATGGACGTGGTCATAAGTGTAATTTTACCTTCAAGCAAAAGATCGGACATGGAAGGGAGATGGTCACTGGAGCTGTGCAGTTGAATTGGGGCACCATTCGGTTCGGGTGGGAGTATCCGACCGGATATCTCCCATTTAAAATTGTTGTCTGTGTCGGAGGTTAAATGCCATGTCGACATTTCCCGGCGAGGATTATTAGGGTTTTGCTTTCCAGCTCTTGGATTGGAATTAAGGGAACCTTCTATTTTTTTGTCATTTTTATTTTTCAGAAGGCGGGAAAGTTGAAAGAGATGGAGGGGAAATAAAATAGGAACACGGTTTGTGGGCTTTTTTATGGGCCTAGGCCCAAATCTCGTTTTTGACAACAAAATTCTAAATTCACACATTTTTTCAAATTTATTTAAAAAAAAAAAAAATAAAAAAGAGAGCTAATAATCATTTGTATCCCCGATTTTTTATATTTTTCAACTATGGACATGTTTTGTCCACTTGTACCAAATAAGTTCCCTGAACTTTTCTTTTGTGTAGGAATATTTCACGTGTAACACGACTACCCATATCCACAGTAGAAAAAAAAAAGGAAATTAACAAAATTATTCAAAAAAAATTATCATTTGTCAAATTGAGCCGTAACATTTGGGTTTTGCCAAAATAATTATTTTCTTTGTAAAACTTCGAATATTCGAAATTTTTACTTCGGATATCCGAATTAATAACTTAGAATCTCCGAAGTTTTAAATTTTATATATATTATCTCCTTTAAAATAATTTATTTATATGTATGTGCGAGAGAAAAGTTTTTATATATATATATATATTAATAAAATAAATTTTATTTATTTATGATTTATTTTTTGAACTATTTTTGCTCAATTATTATTATTTTTTTTTTTTTTTTTGCTTTTGGGACTTATATATATATATATATATATAACACTTAACTATACATCAAATTGAAAATAATATAATATATAAAAAAAAAACTATATTTCATCAAAATTAATGTCAGCCAATACATCATCAGGCAAAGTATCTCTCTCAGTTGACATCCTCCTCAAAAGCGCTAACGCATCATCTATTTATCGTTCTATTACTTTCCGCTGATCATTCATTCTCTTTTGTCACTCATCGATCCTCGTCTGATCCTCGTCCATTATTTGTTGTCGCTCATCGATCCTCGTCTGAGCCTCCTCTATCGCAATCATGTGATCACGTAATAAAGTGATTAATGGATCACCTGTTGCACGATGAGAAAAGTGAGATGGGCCATTGCGATATGTGTCAGCACGAGATGGGTCAGCGCCATCGGAGTCTATTGGAGGATGGCCAGTGCCATCGAAGCCTACTTGAGGATCAAGAGCAACATGTGACGGCTGGTTCTGCGTAGCATGACGACTTACCAAACAAATAAATAAAAAAATTAAATACTCGAATCACTATCAATTTTTATCAGGAAAAAATATATATCATATATCGATACCTGTCATGAAAACATCATATGATTTGTACAATAGAGGTTGATGTGTCTATGCCTCAATGCGTGCAATCAGCCATCGTAAAACGTGGAGCACTCACTCTCCGCAAACCTCGACCCTAGTACTATACCCATGGTAGCTCTCTGATCTAGTCATGCTTTGTATCGTCAACCACCTGGGGCTCAAAATGTATATCCTCCACCACCGGACACTCCAATATCTCACATATCAAATTAGACGTAATATCCAACCTCATCCCCAACAACCAAGTATAAAACTAAAAATTGTGTCTCTAAATCGATTTCGGGTCGATATTACTGATGAATATCAACACAATCGACCATACATTGGGGCATATAAAGTATAAATGATGTCTCATCTCATCTCGCGCAGTAGATCGATATGTCAATATCATGTAATATCCTTTATATATATTGTATATGCCTCAACGATAGGACGTGTAATCCATATATTCTGGTATCGAGCGAACACCTCATTGTCTGGACAGTAATAAGGAACAACACCAGCCATAACTTCGGAGGCAAGTTTGGAATTAAGAGAAAAAGTTCGGAGAAAATTTCGGAATCCTAAATATACTTCAGAGAAAACTTCATAATTCTAAGGAACTTAGAAGAAAAGTTCGGATTTCGGATATTTTTGTTGTGTTATGCTCACTTCGAAGAATATAGTGATATAAAAAATTAAAACTTCAGATATCCGAAGTTTTAAATAAAAAAAATTATTTCGAGGTATACTTCAGAGAAAATTATTATTTTGGTAAAACTCAAATATTATACCCCATTTTAACAAATGACAAGGTTTTGTGGGTAGTTTTGTTAATTCCCCAAAAAAAAGTTGAGCCTCTAAAGAATAGCACTACAACGTTGCAACTTGAATTTATGAGCTCAAAACCGATAGGTTATTTTTAAACATTTCGAAGAAAATTAATTTCTACTAATACATAAGAGGATTCGAATAATTGCTCACATTAACGGAAAGAAAATTAAATTATTAACAATTTCTAAAATGTCGTTATTAAATTTCTGAAATACTCTGATCAAAAGATGACCAAAATCTAATAATTATAGATTGCTTATGGAAGAAGTTAGGGATGGTTATGGGGACAATAAATACACGCGGCTGTTGGGTCCCAAATTTAAGTTAAAATTAGGGACCTCAAATTTAATAAAATTAATCTTATTGTACTAACAAAAATTATTACTTTTATCAATAAAAAATTACATAATTTATAAATTCGTCTAGTGCTCTGAAAATCTGAGAGCCGCCCATGTGTATGATAAGAATTGTACGAAGTTTTCTTATCTCTCTTTTTTTTATTTTATTTTTTTATTTTGTTGGTTCCCTTCAAATTATTTACAAGTGGAGCCAAAATAATATGTATTATATTATGACGTAAGTACAAAGAAAGGATGGTTGAAATTGGAGGTCCGTTCATCCCAATAAATATTTTGACTTGATATTTTGTGCCATCAAAATAAAATTTTATTGCCACTATGCAAGAAGAGACAGAGAATATAACTTCAAGATTAAGCTTAAGCTTAAGCGTAAGGAGACATCACAAATTTCTATATGTTACGGCTTCTATTGCGTCGAGAATTATGTTCATGAACAAACCCCTTTGATAGCCTTCACTTAGGGAGTGAAATTCAACAACTAGCAAATTAAAATTTAAAACAATCGTAGGCAAAATGATACAATAAGAGCATTAAATAACTTAAGTAAAAACGTATTAATAAAGTACGTGATTAAAGAAAAAAAATTGTGGTAACTTTTATCTTTATATATATAAAAATACGTTTTGTAGCATATCTCCCCTTAATTGGTACATAGTACTTTGTTATATCTATTTTCTCCTAGATGTCTATTTATTATTTCCGAATCTCTATGCAAGTTTAATGATTATAGTATTGATTCATTGGACATAGTATTATAATCATCTATTTGGTTCTTTTAGCTATTCTATTAAATTGTTATTCTCTGTTTTCAGCGTGCATACTAGCTATTTTACTATTTCATATTCTTAGAAATAATTAAAATCATATCTTAAATTAACTTTCCAATTCTAAAATTATACATTTTTTTTTTTTGAAATCGTTGGAAACCTCATCGTCAAACCATCACTTTAAGGCTTAAGCGGAACAAGTAAAACATTCGGCTGTCCCAGACTCTTATGAGAAAACGTACTCCCTGAATTCGAACCCAGAACCACAAGATGAGATCCTGAACTCTATACTATCAAGCCACATTTTGTGGGTACTCTAAAAATATACATGCATTTAGACAAAACCAATAAAACTATACATGCATTACAATCGAACTACAACTTCGATAATAATTGGGAATACCAACAAGAAGAAGAAATCACACGCAAAACATATTGAAATAAAACTTTGTACCCACCAAGTAGGAAAAATAATAATAAAAAAAAAACTAATTAATGACACAATAAACTACACATGAATCAAAAAAATAAACATCACCACCATTACTATAAAAAAAAAAAAAAAATTGGAAACACAACATACATGCAATCCAACAACATCCACCATTGAAAATCATTAAACTTCAAAAAAAAAAAAAAAAACAACCACACTACAAAAAAAAATATCATTTTATGATTGGTTATAAATGTTATTTTATGACTGTTTTAAAAGTGTCATAAATTCATGCGTCAAAAAATTTATGACAATTATTTTTGTCGACATCCAATGATTACAATTTTGTGTCATTATATTATGTCATTTGTCAATCATTAAATCACATCATATAACTATCATAAATCATTGACTAACAATTATTAAATGATGACATTTATATGTCAACAAATAATGACAATTTGATATCATAAAAATGGCAGAAAATTATTTTAAATTTATATTCGATTGGATAAAAATTGGCGGCAACAAAGAATTTGTTTAAAATAATTTTATTTTTGGGCAATTTTTTTATTTTTAGATTTTTCTAGGATTTTTTTTTCATTAAACTAATACCCCACACACACATATATATATATGGAAAAATTCCAAAATAATATAATTGTTATCATTTTCAATAAAAATAAAAACACTAATCATGTCCAATATAAAAAATAAAAAAATATTTTTTAATACAATACTCTTAATAAATATTCACCACATTAGTCTATTCGCTAATCTATATAATAAAACGAACTAAGGTAATTCGTTCAATTCGAACTTCATCCATAGTATAAGTGCTTTTGTTGTTGAGTTGTTATTGGCAAAAACAAAAATAAACTAAGCATCAACAGTATGAAATAGCACAAGAAATAATTATAACAAGAAATAATATAAAATAAGCCTAACTTATAATGGCCATAATAGCTAAATCAAAAAATTCTAATGATCACCATTTTTTTTTTTGAAATTATTGGAAATCTCACCGTCAAACCAACTCTTTCGGGTTTAAGCGGAGCGGGTAAAATCACCGACTGTCCCAGACTCTTATAAGAAACATACTCCCTAAATTCGAGCACATGACCTCAAAATGAGATTCTGAAGCTCTAATGATCACCACAATAGATCTAAAGAACCATCTTTCAATCTTGCCACCTGAACATAACTTATGATCACCTACATGAAAACTGAGGAGATATTAACTCAAGAATAAGATTTTCACAAAGAAGAAACACATAAACTTGGTGCAGCACAATCACAGAAGGAGGACAAATAGCTAAACTAAGATCTGACCCATTCGCATAAAAGAATCAATATGCCGGTGAAGCACTCGGGTGTGTACATTTCAAGCAGGCAAGGAGGTCATTTTTGAGAGCATGGTGTGGGCCAGAAATATGCATTCCTGCGACGACAGAGGTTGGAAAGAAACATTACATAATAACAAAGCATATTGGTTATAATACCTTCGCCATTGATAAGATATTTGGCATATCACTGTGCAAGAAATGACTTGCACTTGCTTAAAAAAAATTAGACCACATACTTATTAATGAGCACAGCAACCACTAAGCTACTGAGAGATTTAACATCGCATGTTGCGTAGCAATAGGACTACAGCTAAAGTTTTATCTCACTTTCTTAGAACTACGTACATATACATTTTTTTTTTGAAATCGTTGGAAATCTCACCGCTAAACCACTCATTCTGAGCTTAAGCGGGACAGATAAAACATCTGACTGTCTTAGACTCTTATAAGAAACACACTCCCTGAATTCGAACCCAAAACCTCAATGTGAGATCATACCACCAAGCCACGCCCCTTGAGGACTACGTACATATACCAGCTTCAGCAATACACAGCTATAATGAATTTGATCAAATTACCTTCCAAGCATTTGCCATGTTTCCATAGCACTCGGCAAAAGTGGTTCACGTTGAAATAATGCTTCTTCAATATTTCTCGCAATGCACATATGATAATCATGCAACTGTAATGGAATAGAAACACAAACTGAAATATCAGAAAATGCCAGGATTCCAAGTAAATAACATTTGGCAATAGTAGTTTAATTGTAGATTAAGCAGCAATGAGAATAAAGAAAATAACACTGAAATAGATTCAACCTGATAATAAGTAGCACCCAAAAGAAGAAGATTGTCAGTGCGTAGTAGATTTTTCCCATACACGGAATTGCTATACTCAAGTGCTTGTTTATAGTTGCCAGACTTATACATCTGATGAGCAAGGGCCATGCGCATGTCTACATCAAAAAAAAAAAAAAAAAAAAACAAGCCAGTAAAAAAAACCCATATAAGAAGTCCGCAACATAGTGAAGGTTGCAAGAGCACCAAAAGTTTTTTAAGGATTGAAGAGACGACAGATAAGAATACAAATGCAAATGCAATCACACAAATAGATAAACCTAAAAGTCAGAAGCAATGGCCAAATTGAAATGATAGATGGTTTTAATACTTAATAGACATATGTAATTAACATCAACAATAAAAAGGTATGTAATACTAATGATTACTCTTTAAGACATTTGGAATCCCATTATTGCAATGAAGACTGATTCTTAAGTTATCAATTAGAACTACATGTTATCAATTACCTAAGTTATCAAACTTTAACAAGAAGTTCAACTGTTGTTGTCCTCGACGGAGAAGGAGTAAGAATACTTATATTTACAGTTGTTTTTCGTTTCAGAGATAATTCGGGAAAAACTACTTCTCGAACAAACCTCTCTCAAGCAGTGAATTTGTTTGGTTAGTTGGGAACCAAAGCAAACTTAGCAAGCAAATCAGAAAATACAGAGAAAATAAAGGATTTAACGTGGTTCGGTGGAATAGATCCAACCTACGTCCACGAGTATAAAGACTCTAAATTTTTATTACGTTATAATACATTTAGAGCCCTAAGCTAAGACTTTACATAATTTCTTCAATATGTGCCAGTCTTCACATTCTTCGCTTTTCACCACTATTGTGTTTCGACATCTTTTTGTACTGTCTCGTTGTTGTGCGTCGAAGTCTTCACTCGTGTTGCATCATCAAAATCTATTACGCGATTGTGTCGTTAACAATCTCCCCCTTTTTGATGATGGCAACTCATTGAAACTTGTGAGCTTTTGAGAGTCCAAGTAGATGACGATTTTGCTCCCCCTCAATGTGTGATTGTCTTCAATATAGCCATATAAGACTTAGACAAAAACATTAGTACATTTACTCACCTTAATACAAGGGTGATGGTAACACAAGTTTTAATCTCATTTCTAATGATTTATCCTCCTTTGACATTATCAAAAAGTGGATAAGCAAAAATTAGGTTCTATTGAGATACAATTAAATATGTGTATTATCAAATAAAGATACCAAAATTTATAAATATGCACATTAGCATTTCCCCATTTTGCCATAAAAAGAAATCATGCATAGATCATTTCTCAATTTCATTATTAATATCAATTAAACAATAAATCAAATATCCATGCATTTGATGATGTCAATCTAAAATTATGTCAATATACATGCATTTTTAACTAAAATATGTTCAATGGAAAATGCATGTTTAATGCAAGTCAATCAAGTAATCACATATATATCAATTTAACTCAATAAATTCCATGTGATGCTAATTGATACTAAATGGGGTTAAATATGTGATTAAGGCAAATAATGATATCAAATGAAAATCGATACCAATGGAAAATGAATATATTGCCTAATCACTAGTATGCTTCTAATTAAATTTACCAATTTGAAATGGGCATACATATGTAGTTTGGAGGAAATGGTACCAATGTTTCCGTGAATACGAATTTTACTAAAAACCGTTGTCATTCCTCATCTCTTTGAGCCTTTGGGATCAATTCACATTTCTCTTTAAGATCCTTCTTAAAGCTTCCCCTTACAAAATTATCAAGTGCACTTTGGTACTCAACATTTCTTGGGTCCATAGGGGTTAATCTTAATTCCTTGAGGAAACCATTCATTTTTAATCACATTTTTGTTTATGCTCTAAAAACTTTTGTGTCCTTTTTTATTACATGCATGATATGTGACATTTTCATTGATAGAAGTATTAGCATGAGAATCAGATGCCTTAACAAAATAGTTCTTAAAATTTTTTCTCTTGATGTAAGGCTTATATCATAATCCTTCTCTATTATAAGCACATTTTTGGGATCCAAATAGCATATCAAAATTTTTCTTCCATGATGTGAATTTTGCTATAATATTTTCTAAATTTATTACCTTTTTATTTAATGAAATATTTTCATTTAAAATAAATTCGCAATCATATGTTTTTGAAGTAGAAGTCGTGTTAGATATTTTATTTTCAAGTTATAGCTTTTTATCTTTTAAACATGCATTTTCATAATTTAAACACGCTATTTCTTTTTCATGTTTGGTTTTTAAGCAAATAATATCATTATCTAAAATATGAATTTTATCCATACAAGATGTATGTTCATTTTTAAGTGATGAATGCTCATTTTTAATCAATTTATATTTCTTTTTAGGCATTTCACACAACTCATTTAATCCATTAAAAATATCAAGTAAGTTATTATATTCTTGAGAGTTGTGTACCCTTTCTTCGCTTTCAATGAAGAAATCCTCATTCTCGATAGCCATGAATGTTAGATTTGTTATTTCTTCAATCACTTCATCCTCAGATGAGCTTGAGTCGCTATCACTCTAAGTTGAAGTAGCTTTAAATGCCTTTTTCTTGGATTTTCCTTTGAATCTTCTCAATAGGCAATCGGTAGCTATATGACCCGGTTTATCACACTCATAGCAAAATATTTTATTGTGCTTCCGTGGCCATTTTTCTTCTTTCTTCTCGTCCATCCTTGATTTGCGTTTAAGCTTTACAGATTTGATGAGCTTCTTGATTTTGTTGGTGATTTGTGCTAACTGCTAAGTCATCATCACTATCTTCTTCACTTGAGCTAGTATCATCTCTTTTTCTTGCTTTCAAGGCTTGATTCATCCTTGTTCTTTTCTCATCTTCCACCTTTTGATCCATTTTGATCTCCAATTCATACTCAAGTAATTTTCCAACCAAATCATCTAGCTTTAAAATGTTCATGTCATTTGTTTCTTTGATAGATGAGATGTAGCTTAAATATTATTTAGGAAGTGACCTAAGGATTTTCTTTACTTGATCGGTTGGCCCAATGATATTCCCTAAGCACCTAGATGATTTATAATGATTGTAAACCTCGAAATTATGTGAGCAATCTCTTCTCCGTATTCTATTTTGAAACTATCCAATTCGCACATGAACCGGTTGATCTTTGATTCATTCACTTGGCTTGTGCCCTCGTTGATCATTTCTAGAGACTTCCATAACTCATATGCATTTTCAAATTCTGGAAGCTTGTTAATTTGATTACGATCAATGGCACAAATGAGATAGTAGATGAAGGCAATGGGATGAAGGCTTATGGCGTTAAGTGTTTTTAGGGTTTGATTGTTTTGTGCATGGTCAGGCCGTGAATATTGAGAGGAGATGGAGAGAGGCGAGAGGTTTATTGTCTCTTGTTTTTGTGTGTTAGTCGTGAATCGTGAGAGATTGGAGAGGAGAGGTGGCTAGGTTAGGTCATGTTTATATAGAAGAGAGCTAGGGTTTGTCCTTGTCTCACAAGGAAGAGGTCTTACATTCAATTTAGGATTTGGTCTTAAGGAAAGTCAAAGATTGAGGGGGGACAAGGTTAATTCAAATTAGGAAGGTGATATCTTTAATTGGTGTTGATTAGGCATTTAATTTGTTAGATTAGGAAGTCAATATTTTAGATTGGTATATAATTTTATTTAGTTAGGAATAATTATATTTGATTTGTTTAAATTAGGCATATACTTATTTTATGTTTGGTAAATATTTTATTTATTTATTTATTAATATAATTAATATTTTATTTAGTTAATGTTTTAATTTAATTAATAATTATTTAATTTGGGGTGTGTATTAAAGGCTATGGGCGTGTGGGCCTTGGTTAGGTGGGTGGGCTTGGCTAGGTGTTTTGATGTTTTAATTATTTCAATTTGTGACATACATTAATTATTTCTTTGGATTGGGCTTGGACTAAGGTTAAGTGATTTGCGGGGTTTTGGGCCGAGAATAAATTTTAAAACGGAACACCAAACAGTAACCCGAAGCTAAACCAGCGAACTTAATCCGACTATGAGTCAATTCTTGACTCCTCCCTTCCGACATCTGTTTCCCGCAGTTTCCGCGACTTAAAAGGTAGTGCCTCCAAATGAGACTCATCATCGGGTTTCACATGCAAAAATGCAATGCCTACAGTCGCCCCCACTTTGATGGGACTTGTGCAGTGTGTGACAGTGACAATCCTATCAAAGTACATGTAATGCATTTTCACTTACCTGGCTTGCCAGCTGTCTGCTGGTTTGCCTGCTGTGTTGAGTTGAGTTGATCTGGTTGTACCATTTTCGGTATGCTAAACCCAATTTCCGAGGCGTTGCTGAAGTGATGTCTATCCATTTTCGAACTGTGTTCCATTTTTGGAGTGCCATTTTCGGTGACTGATGAGATAATGGTCTATTTTCGAACCGTGCTCCATTTTCGGAGTGCCATTTTCGGTGAGATGAGATGATGGTCCATTTCGAACCGTGCTCTATTTTCGGAGTGCCATTTTCGGCGAGTGATGAGATGATGGTCAATTTCGAACCGTGCTCCATTTTCGGAGTGCCATTTTCGGCGAGTGATGAGATGATGGTCCATTTCGAACCGTGCTCCATTTTCGGAGTGCCATTTTCGGCGAGTGATGAGATGATGGTCCATTTCGAACCGTGCTCCATTTTCGGAGTGCCATTTTCGGCGAGTGATAGTAGTCCATTTTCGAACCGATACTGATATGAGAGTGGTCCATTTTTGAACCGTCGCTGATGAGAGATAGTCCATTTCCGAACCAATACTGATATGAGAATGGTCCATTTCCGAACCGTTACTGATATGAGAGTGGTCCATTTTCGAACCGTTGCTGATGAGAGATAGTCCATTTCCGAACCAATACTGATATGAGAGTGGTCCATTTCCGAACTGTTACTGATATGAGAGTGGTCAATTTTCGAACCGTTGCTGATGAGAGATAGTCCATTTCTGAACCGATACTGATATGAAAATGGTCCATTTCCGAACTGTTACTGATATGAGAGTGGTCCACTTTCGAACCGTTGCTGATGAGAGTGGTCCATTTTCGAACCGTTGCTGATGAGAGATAGTCCATTTCCGAACCGTTGCTGATGAGAGTGGTCCATTTTCGAACCGTTGCTGATGAGAGATAGTCCATTTCCGAACCATTACTGATATGAGAGTGGTCCATTTCCGAACTGTGCTCCATTCTTGGAGTGCCATTTCCGTCTTGTTCATTCTCGAACTGTGTTTCCATTCTTGGAGTGTCATTCCCGGCTTGTTCATTCTCGAACTGTGTTTCCATTCTTTGAGTGCCATTCCCGGCTAAACTGATATTGATGCTGATGTGTGCCTCATTCCCAGAGTGATGCTGATGTGGGCCTCGCCCCCAGAATGATGTGGGCCTCGCCTCAAACTGATACTGATATGGGCCTCGCCCCTGAGACTCATCCCCAAGACTGAAACTGATATGGGCCTCGCCCCCAACTGATACTGATATGGGCCTCGCCCCTAGACTGATACTGCTGATATGGGCCTCGCCCCCAGACTGATATTGATATGGGCCTCGCCCCCAGACTGATACAGTACTGTCGCTATTCCTGATTGGTTTGTCTTTGCCGCTTTCTCTCTTTCTGCTTCAAAACCTGTGAATACAAAACAAAACAAACACAAAAGAATGCAAAGTATGTTACGTGTATGCATGCATGCATGAATGAGTTTCCTATCTCGTTGGGTTAGGTCTTCCGCCAATTCTTCCTCAGGTAAAGTACTGTTTCAACCTTTCCACTTTAATCGGCTCGGTGAACTCATTCCCTTCCAAGTCTGATAGTCTCACTGCCCCATTTCTCAATTTCTGAATGACCACCATATCTTTTCTACTTGCTGCTTTCGGGAATTCCCCGTGTTCTAAACATCACTTAATTTCATAGTACCAAGGTTGAATACTTTTCTCAAATATACTAATGTTGCCGGTTGAAAGGAAGAGATTCAGGCAAAAAGCAAAACGAACGTCTTTATTATCATTAAGAAAAGGTTCGAACGAAGAGACAAAATCAATGTCTTTATTAAAAATGCAGGATCAAATAAACTAGGAGGAATAACTTCATCATTCGCAGCATTGCCTTATTCATTGGCCTATGGTTCTCCACCGTTGTCATCCCCTATTCCTATGAATGAAGCTGAGTGGTTGAGAGTTTGAAGGACAAGCGTTTCGGGTAGGCCAGAGTTGATCATGTAGTTGGGTAGGGGATTTCTGTGTGCGTTGGGTTGTTCTCTTTCTGGGTCAGGTATTTTGTGGGAGTCAATGAGGTTTTGGATCTCATGCCTAGGGCGGGTGCATCTATCAGTTTCGTGATCCCTTCTCCGATGGAAGTGACAATACAGGCTTAGGTCAAGGTTGGGTGGTACAGGGTTTGGAGTTGGTTTAGCCTCTAAGGGTTCCAGAAGTCCTTGCGCCTTCAGCTTTTCGAACACCCTTGAAAGAGGCTTACCAAGGTTGGAAAATCGCCTGCTTTTGATGGCAGTGACCTCAGCGGTAGCGGGCTTGGTCCCTGAAGGTCCCTCAATATTCCTTCTATTCTAGCCATAGAACTTTCTGTTTTCAGCCTCTTCTTATTCAATATCCATAACCGTCTCCCTCAATTGTCGGAAATCCGTAATCATCGAAGTCATCCTCCGCACCTTACCATAAATGGAGGGCTTAGTACCCTTGATGATCATTTTGATCTGGTCTTTCTCAGAGGGCCGAGTCTGCATCTTCAGAAGCTGGCTTCTCCAGCGGTCTACATACTCCTTGAAGCTTTCTTCCGGCTTCTGCTTAGTGTTCTCCAATTCACGGAGTGACAAGTCAATCTCTAAGTATGTAACATACTGCTTCAGAAAAGCATCAGCTAGTTCCCTCCAATCTTCCTTAACCTTCTTCTCAAGGCTATGATACCAAACCACATGTGCCCCCTCAAGTGACATCCCAAACATCTTTTGGACTTGGTGCTGTGATAGGCCCACTGAACTCATGACTGAGACATATTGCTGCAGATGGACTCTTGGGTTTCCATTCCCATTAAACTTGGCCATGTCGGGCATTTTAAACTGAGCTGGCAGCTGTTCTCCGAAGGTCATTGCCTCATAATCTAACAACTCTTCATCCTTACCCTTCATCTTACGGGTAACTGACTCAACCTGATCCCGAAGCTTCTGAAATTCTGCCTGAGACCCAATCACTTTTCATGTTGCATACTCTGCCATGCCATCATCAAAAGTGGGGATATCATCCCCCAACCCATTCGAAGGCTCCTCGCGCCTTACATTCTCAGAATTTCCCCCAGCACGGGGCACAACCATATTTGTCATGGCAGTAGTCAAGGCTTGCAATTGTTCAGTAATCTTGGCGAAACCATTTTCCAACTGATCTATTCGGGATACTTCATTATCGGATGTACTCATATTTTTTACCGGTCTTTTAGTGAGTCTTCTCTCTTCCCTAACCCAACAGGAATCTATGATGGCTTTTTTAACACAAGGGTTAGCATGATGTATGTATGCATTGGGGTGCATGAGATGCATGTAACATATATAACATATTGAATCAACTAAAATCTTCAAACAAATCAGCTCATTATCATTTTAGAAGCTTCTGGGCTAACTGTCATATGAGTGAACCCGTCCCAGTTTAAATGGCACAACGAGTTCACATCTCATGGCAAGGAGCCCAACTAAATCCAAATGGTAATGTTCTGAACACAAGCACAAAGTGGCCCATCAACACTTAGAATCCTTTGGCCCAATTGTCATAAAATACGTTCTTGTCCCAGTTTAAATGGCCCAACAAGCCCATATCTCATGACAAATGGTCCAAATGGATCCAAACGATGATGTTCCCAAACACAAGCATAAAAGAAAGATAATGTAAACATAGAGTAATAATTTCTACAGAATGGCCCATCAACACTTCAGAGGCTTTGGGCCCAATGGTCATAAGGTACGAACTGGCCCCAGTTTAAATGGCCCAGCAAGTTCGCATTTCTGACAATAGTCCAACTGCATCCAAATGAGGATGGTCCACAAACACATACTCTAGGAAATAATTGTTACTTTAACTATACAACCCCGGTCTATGGGTGGGTTCGCAGGAGTGTAGACAAAGGCTCTCATCGGCGAAGGATGGCCCACAACTAGGTCTCCCCAATCAAAGGTTCGAGCAACCAAGTGAGCGCACCCTTTTTTATACACTAAGGTACGTGCCAGTGAGCTATGGTGTGTGACTGACTATCAAATGGATTTCCCGTTGTAGATTCCCCAGAGGGAAGGTGGAGCGAGGCTCACTTAAATACCCAAGCCTCTTAGGCTCTTATCGCTTGGTGTCAGGAATAAACAACGAATCCTCCAAATTAGTCCATCACAATAGGCTACGAGTAGATGGCTATCTAGGTGCCTTCACAGCTTTTCCTTCTAGAAAGGTAGTGAGTGAAGGAAGACACCAAACCATTATATAGCCTTAAAATCACTTTGATTTAACCCCCATTTTATCCACGATAGACACGGTCAATTAAAACATAAATCCAAACATTATAAGACAATATTCGGGGCCGATTCTCTATCCCCAGTGGAGTCGCCAGACTGTGGGAACAGAGGAACTGGGCGACGCATGCTGTCCCGGGCTCGCGGCCCGGTCGGGAGTACGGAGTAGCCATGGGGGACTAAACCGGAGAAAAATGGAGTCGCCACCCGGTGTGAACCAGGAAAATGAGATTTAAGGCCGCACTCACCCCTCGCAAGGGAAGACCTCAAACCGTTGGGTTCAGAATGGTCCCTTACTTATGTCACTTGTAATGAAAGGGTTTGTGTAATAATTTAATCAAGCTTAAGTAACACTTATTTCCAAGAGTATCATGCTTCTAAATCCACATGCGCAAAAATAAAACTTACACCTAAATTTGCATATATTTCACATCTAAGATTACATGCTTGAAAGTACATCAAAGTAGCAACGAACATACAACTTCATTGGCATATTATATTCATGGAAACACAAGCACACACTAACCACACAAGCACACATAAAGGCGAATCAAATAATGGCGAACATTTGATTTCAACAAATAGCCATTACATGTCCATGCACAAATAAAGGAGTCAACTAAGTACGTAATGCAAAAAGACGCTTAGGGATGCAATTATGCATTAAAGTGAAGATGCTATGACGTGGTGCAAAAGAAGATAGATATAGACACAGACGCACATGTGATGAAAATGACTCAATTCAATGTATTAGCGTTCGTGTAGCGTTCGTAAACGCGTTTGAACGGTAGACAGAAGGTTCGCGTCCGTATAGCGTTTGATAACGCGTTCGAACGGGACCAGACAGAAAACATGCATTCGTGCGGCGTTTCGGAACACGTTCGAACGAGGTTATAGTAGTGACCTCCAAAATGCAGTAAACGACATGACACAGACATGAACAGTTAAATATATGAGTTCTCGTACATAAAAACATATTAAGGGGCGCGGAAAATCATTGTAGCAAATGTAGCTTTCAAGCATTTTCACCCCTCAAAGTGGAGGACCCTTAATCTCACTTGATAAGCCCATGCGCAATGCAATATGATGCATGAATTTTCAAAAAGACGTTATGAAGCGAATAACTAAATAAAGAGGCGCGGCAAAGTACTGCCGTAAAGGTGGCCTTTTAGGCTCTTTGTCTCTCAAAGAGAGGACCTTTAGACCAACATACTAAGCCCATGCGCAATATGATATGATGCATGGTCATGTAAGAAGACGTCATACTAAACAACAAAATAAAAGGGCGCGGCGAAGTACTGCCGTAAAGGTGGCCTTTTGGGGCTCTTTGTCTCTCAAAGAGAGGACCTTTAGACCAACATACTAAGCCCATACGCGTCACATCACAATAAAGACAATAAAAGTGTAGGACTTCGTATGCCCGATTGAACGTACATTCAACCCAACACACTTCGTCCGGCGCGGTGAAGTAGTGTCACAAAGGTGGCCTTTTAGGCTCTTCGTCTCTCAAATAGAGGACCTTTGGACTAACTCACTAAGCCCATGCGCTCGATCGCATCATACATACAAAAATAAAGACAATCACATCAAACTTAATATGTCCGATTGAACGTGTCTTGCATTCAACCGAACACACATCAACCGGCACGGAAAAGCATCGTGGTAAAGGGCTTTAACCCTTCCCCATAGGGGATCTTTCATTCCACTTACTAAGCCCATGCGCTCGATCGCATCATAACATAAATAAATAACATGCGGAAATTAAAAGACGGAATAATAAAGTGCGAACAATCAAAACAACATAAAGCGAAATATGCGCCGTTTACTCAAATGGTACGTGGAGTTGTATCCCAAGTACAGACCGCACTACCGTCCATTCGGAATCGGCTACGGAATTTACGTCTTGGTTTCCATCCTATATACCACGAGAGACGACGTATTTTCCGTTTTAATCAATGGCCACAACACACATCACATGCAAACAATATTCAATAAATAATTAAAACACAATTAAAAGAATCAATAAAAATCAAATAAAAAACAAGTGGGAAAGATACCCTCAGGTCTAACCTTTTAAGTCGTCTTCCGGACTCGCGTTTACAACCGTCGGAAGGGCTATCACTCCGCAACTTTTCTGGTTCACTGGTTTGCATTTTACCTCGCTGTTTCGCTGTTTTCACTCCGTTTTGCTGCTATTTCGCTGCCGTTTCGCTGCTCACTGTTCCAGGTACATCTAGGGACTGTTTTGTGCGGTTTTGGGACTGTTTTGGGGTATTTTCGGGGACTGTTTTAGGGTAGTTTTGGGTGCAGTTTTGGGCTAATTCTGGGACTGTTTTAGGAGTAGTTTTGGGCTGGCTAGGGGGCTGGTTGCGTGTATTAAGGCTGCAGGGTTGAGGGGGATTTTAGGCGTGAAGTGGGCAGTAAATTGAAGGGCAGTAACGTGGATTACTGGGGGCTGGTTGCGTGTTTGAAGACAGGCTTTGAGTGTACGCTTGTGGCGTGTGTTGGCTATTAGCGTGAGGGGGCTTCTTATTTACATGAGTTGGCTATTGGCATGAGGTCTTCTTGTTTACGTGAGTAATGAGTGAAGGCTGGTGACGTGATCTGATTTGAGTGTTTGGATTAGGGTTATGTGGGGTTGTTGGCTTGTGGGTGGGTGATGGCTTACGTAAGTAAAGGCCTTTGAGCTGTGGTGAAGGTCGTGTGGGTGAGGGCTGGTTGGGCGTCAGTACGTGAGTGGCTGGGTGTTATTTGAGTGGTGGCCGAGGAGATGAGAGAGGAGAGGTGTGGCTCTTTTGCGTTGATGCGTGAGTGTAGTAGATGAAGGCAATGGGATGAAGGCTTATGGCGTTAAGTGCTTTTAGGGTTTGATTGTTTTGTGCATGGTCAGACCGTGAATATTGAGAGGAGATGGAGAGAGGCGAGAGCTTTATTGTCTCTTGTTTTTGTGTGTTAGTCGTGAATCGTGAGAGATTGGAGAGGATGGGTGGCTAGTTTAGGTTATGTTTATATAGAAGAGAGCTAGGGTTTGTCCTTGTCTCACAAGGAAGGGATCTTGCATTCAATTTAGGATTTGGTCTTAAGGAAAGTCAAAGATTGAGGGGGGACAAGGTTAATTCAAATTAGGAAGGTGATATTTTTAATTGGTGTTGATTAGGCATTTAATTTGTTAGATTAGGAAGTCAATATTTTAGATTGGTATATAATTTTATTTAGTTAGGAATAATTATATTTGATTTGTTTAAATTAGGCATATACTTATTTTATGTTTAGTAAATATTTTATTTATTTATTTAATTAATATAATTAATATTTTATTTAGTTAATGTTTTAATTTAATTAATAATTATTTTAATTTGGGGTGTGTATTAAAGGCTATGGGCGTGTGGGCCTTGGTTAGGTGGGTGGGCTTGGCTAGGTGTTTTGATGTTTTAATTATTTTAATTTGTGACATACATTAATTATTTCTTTGGATTGGGTTTGGACTAAGGTTAAGTGATTTGCGGGGTTTTGGGCCGAGAATAAATTTTAAAACGGAACACCAACAAGTAACCCGAAGCTAAACCATCGAACTTAATCCGACTATGAGTCAATTCTTGACTCCTCCCTTCCGACATCTGTTTCCCGCGGTTTCCGCGATTTAAAAGGTAGTGCCTCCAAATGAGACTCATCATCGGGTTTCACATGCAAAAATGCAATGCCTACAACCCGCAACCCTTACACTTTGAGTTTTCTACGTAGGTTCACTCACAAACCTTTATAATTACCCAAACGATGGGATTTCGCAAACCACACGTGTTTTGATAAAAAAAAATTCTAAACACACTTGAGCACTCACAAAGATAAAAAATATTGTGTGAGTTGCTTACCCAATTGATCTAAGCTCACTACTAAAGATTAAGAAGGTGTAGTGTGTGAGCTTGATGTATGAGAGTGTATGATTATGAAGGTTTAAAAAACACTATTGTTTTTGCTTTAGTGTAATGTATATGAAGGTTGTGTAACATTGTAAAAATGAATTGGGGCTCAATTTATAATAAAATATAAAATAGCCCCAACTTGCCTGTTTGAGACTGGTATGTCGGTCTAATAGCCCCAACTTGCCTATTTGAGACTGGTATGTCGGTCTCCAGACACTGGTATGCCGGTCTGGCATAATAACGACTTTTAACGTCTATATTACTGTTTTAAATATGTCTGTTAGGCCGGTATGGTCACCGATAGGGGAGGACGCGGTTTGGTTTGGTTCGATTTTTGCTAAAAACTGAACCAAATCATATTTTACAGTCTGATTTTTTACCTTTCAAACCAAACCATTAAATAACGATTTGGTTCAGATTGAAAATTTTTTAAACCAGCGGTTTACGGATTGGTTCGGTTCAGTTTACAGATTATTCTACTTAAAAAAATTCATCCACTTAAGTGAAGACAAAAAAAAAAACCAGTCTAGCAAACAAATAGTATGAAGTGCTACGGTGTAAGTTGTGACTCCAGAGAACACATGCACTCAATAGAGGATTGAAAAATGAGGCATAATTAATTCTTGTATTTTTTTAAAAATTACCTCGAATAATGATGCTACCATCATTCTAATTAAGAGACAAATCCAACAGCTTACTTTCAAGAATAAACCATAAAATAAAAAATTTAAGAATAAAATTATTAACAAATAAATTTAAGAAAAAAAGTATTAACAAAAAAATATATTAACAAAAAATTAAGAATAAAAGTATTAACATACTAATAAACAGAAAACATAAAGTAAAATTAAAATTAAAAGAAAAATACAAATCTTTTTTATAAAAATATAATTTTTTAATTATAACGGTTTGGTTCAGTTTAACAGGTGCGGTTTGGTTTAGCATCTGAACTGAACCGTAAACCGTTTGGGGTGGGCCAATCTGAACCGCAAACTGAACCGTTAGAAAAAAAATCGTAAATTAGGTCCGGTTTGGTTCGATTTGCGGTTTGGGTCGGTTCGATCGGTATTTTTGCCCACCCCTAGTCACCGGTAAGAGGACCGATTTGGTTATTGCCGGTTCCAGTAAGCATGTTTAGTAATAAGATCACCGATATATAGACCGGTATGGTTCATGTCGGTTTGGCTCATCGGTATGGTAGCTGATTTGATTCATATTGGTTCCAGTGTATATGAAAACCCCAGTATGACTGGTATGGTCACCGGTATGGCACCAGTATGAAATGTGACGGTTCCAAAGAGCTTGCAAAACATAGCATCTCACCGGTATAGGGATCATTATGTCGGTCTCTGTAACAAAAATGCATATATGAAGTTTTAAGGCATTTTGTACATGAACATAATGCATATAAATGAATGTGCATGCTTCCTATGAGCTTAGGTATTTGAATATACAATTCACAATACATTTAGAGCCATAAGTTAAGACTTTACATAATTTCTTCAATATGCGCCACTCTTCACATTCTTCGCTCTACACCACCATTGTACTTCGACATCTTTTTTTAATGTCTCGTTGTTGTGCGTCGAAGTCTTCACTCGTGTTGCATCATTAAAATCCATTACGCGATTGTGTCACTAATAATTTTTCGTTTCAGGGATAATTCGGGAAAAACTACTTCCCTAACAAACATCTCTCAAGTAGTGAATTTGTTTGGTTAGTTGGGAACCAAAGTAAACTTAGCAAGCAAATCAGAAAATACAGAGAAAATAAAGGATTTAACGTGGTTTGGTGGAATGGATCCAACCTATATCCACGAGTACAAAGAAATGAAATTTTTATTACCACATCGGGTCAGACCGATCTGCCTTGTCTCTCTCTTACACTAAGTTTTTCTCTCTTTTACAAGTTGTGTAAATGCTAAAATTAGCCCCTGATGAGCGGAAAATATATCAATATTTACCGCCCATTTTACTTAATATTTTGTATAATTTCTCGAGTTTTATGAACGTTTTGATGTGTTTTTATTTATTATACATATAAAATAAAATCGGGACTCAATGAAATTATTCATGACGAAATATGAAACAAATAAGGGCAAAAACTAGATTTGACAATTTGATTTTGGAGATTGGAAACTTGAAATGGCGTTCTAACGAAGCACAATTTTAGAAATTTTCGCTTTGTTTAATTTTCGTATTTTGGCCATAACGTTCTACTCTGATATCGGATTAAGGTGATTCAAGTTCCAGATTAAAGATAACTCAAAGATCTACAACTTTGATGTTCATAATAATTTCGAATTCTGAAGTTTTCATGACCAAAATTGATAAAATATCTGGAAGTTTGTTATGTACAATTATTAAAGTCATTTTCAAAATAAAAATAAAAATGAAAATGAAAATTGACAAACTTCCACTAAACATGCAGGATTTGGTGCCATGTTTGGTGGAGAAATTGGTGGAGGCAAAATTTTGCATATAAATATCAAGCCATTTCATTTGTAAATTTGATACTTTCATTGGTTTCTTGAATAAGAATTAATGATTGTATCTTGTGTGTTTTATTTAGTAATTTTGTAATATATTTTTATTTTTATTTTTAGTAGTAATAATAGTTTGTGTGTTTTCACTTTCTTTTATGTTTAGTAATTAATTTCCGATGGGGTACGGGTGAAACCTTTAATATGATAAGGTACATTAATTTCACTTGATTTATAATATGGAAATTGTAATTTAATAATATGGATTAATGTTGTACCACCTACATGGCTGATTTTATTTATTTGATATAATGTGACACCGCCTATATGGTCGGTCTTTAAGTGACAGATGATTACCGCCTATATGGCTGGTTTATGGACAAATAATAACACCGCCTTTGTGGCTGGTTTGACTTAATTGGGTAATACTGACAATTTCTATATTATAATAAAGTGAGATTTCTACATTTGAAATATTAAAGGTGGATCCCCTAACCCCAACATTTTATTTTTATTATAGGGAATTGATGAAACACAATATTATTAAGCTTAATAATTAATTTAATTATATTATGTTTAATGTTTTGGTTTGTTTATTAAATCTTAAGCTTAATGTTTTTTGTTGCCTGATCACCAATAAGATTGATGTGGTAAACTTAAAATGAACTTGGAAAAGAGATTTTAGGTTTTAGCCTTAGATTCAATAGCTCACGATCTCACCTTAGGGCATGGTGACCCTTAGGTAGATTTCCTTCCAGGATAGACATATACATGTCGAGCGGATGTAGCCACAATTGGAACTTGAACTTAATGAATTCAGGTAACTTGGTTAACATAGACATATGATTAATTGGGTTATTCTGTGTGTTTGCATCTGACTATCGGAAGATGCTTTTGCATATTTTCGTGTTCCAGGTTAGCAAACTGATTTATTATACATATATAAGAGATTCAATTCATCATTAGAATAATATTGTGTGGAATCATAAACCTAGATGTTTGTGTCTTTTATTTATTTTCCTTAGTATTTTCTTTTGTGTTTTTATTTATTTATTAATTTAGCAAATCCACATTCAACTAACCAATCAAACAATCATTTTCTTCTTTCTTTAATTAGAAACATGTAAATAAATAGTATCAATAATTAATAACAACAATAGAAATTAAGTCCTCGTGGGATCGATATTTTTATACTACTTGAGCGATACGTGCGCTTGCATAACGTGTGTGTTTACCACCGATCAAGTTTTTGGCGCCGTTGCCGGGGACTTATTTTTCTTGAGTTATTAATTTCGAAGCTATCTATTTTACTTGTATCTAATTTTCTTTATTTTTATTTGTAATTTTTTTATTTCTTTCTTTTATTTTTTAGGTGGTTGAAAATGGAACATTATTAGGTGATGGAAGAATTATGAGCTTTACAAAGAAATGATACACCCCAAATCAGGGAGCAACAGTCCGATTTTCTGAGACATGTTGTCCAGTCCAACAACTATCTATGGATGTCAGAGCCATTCAACACAACATTTTCCCAACCATTTCAGAACGCAATGTGGAGATGTGAAATATGTGATGATAACCACCCGAGCGATCAATGCATATATCTCTACAATTCAAGGTGACAGAATTATCAAAATCCTTCATGGTATGATGGACCATTATATTTCACTCAATCTTATTCTCCATCTTATCCACTATCATCCTACGATCTTTATCAAGAACCAGAACCATTAGAGGAATATCAGGTGATTGACATGTGTAAGACACAGAACCTGACGACGCTGTTATAGGCTCGCGGCCTAGTTGGGAGTACGGAATAGCTCGCGGGGAACTAAACCAGAGAAATAACATGGAATCGCCACCCGGTGTGAACCAGGACAAAGATTTAAGGCCGCACTTACCCCTCGCAAGGGAAGACCTCAAACCTGTTGGGTTCGGAATGGTCTCTTACTTATGCCACTTGTAATGATGTGATTTGTGCAATATCTTAACCGAATCTACGCAACATGCTCAAGAACAACCTATATCTAGTTCATGCTCATAAAGATAAATCATATGTCTAAGTTTGCATGCTTGGAAAGTAAGTCATCATAAAACATGACAACACACGGTAATCTCATGAACATATTTCAATTATATAATGCGAAATGCAAACAACAACATAAACTTAATCAAATTCCAAATGCAAAACGAATAACTAATCATGCTTAAAAATAAACAACTAACTAAGCTAAATCATGCTCTAATAACAAATAAATAACCTACGAACTACAACATGCTCACACACAAGTTTGGATGAGACGAAATACGTGTCTCTTAAGTGGTACTGTGCTTCTTGCCGAGTACAAACCACACTACCGTCCATTCGGATTCGGCTACAGAATTTACGTCCGGGTTTCCATCCTATATACCACAAAAGGGAACACATATTCCGCTCATCCAACAATCACATCATGCCTCAAACGACTCTCATGCGATAATATTTCTAAAATAAATAAAATAAACGAAAGATAATAAATAAAAGGGTGCCCTCAGGTCTAACCTCTTTTGTCGTCTCAAGAAAGGGCGTTACGCGTCCGTTGGAAGGGTGAATGATCCGCAACTCTTTTGGTTCACCAACTCAACGTCTTTCCTCGCTGTTTTGCTGTTTGGGCTGCTGTTTTCACTCCGTTTCGCTGCTGTTTTCAAGGTATTTTCTGGACACTGTTTTAAGGCAATTTAGGGACTGTTTTGGTGTCGGTTTTAAGGGTTAAGGGGCTGCGATTTCGGTGATCTTTAAGGGAAATTCTGGGCAGTTTTTTGTGTGGTTTTTTAATGCAGTTTTAGGGTGGTTTCAGGGCTGTTTTGAGGGTTAAAATTGCGGCAAAACTGATCAGGCCAGTGAGGTGTTTTTGCGGCAGTAAGGGTGCAGTGCAGTGGGCGTTTTGGCTTCTGTTTCAGGCGTGCAGTGAGGGGCTGTGTGTGGGGCTGTTTTGCGAAACTTTAGGGCTGTGAAGGGGGCTGTTTAGGCGTGGTTTGAGGGCTGTGAAGGGGCTGGATGCGGCAATGGAATGGTGTGTTTGGGTGGCTTAGGCGTGAAGGCTGTGTGTATGAAGATTTGCCGGCAGTGGCTGTGAAGGGTTATTCGCTTTATCGCATGATGGTCTGTGTACGTGCATGGATAGAAAGCAGTTTGGGTGAAGGCAATTGTGGGCGTGAAGGTAAGGGCAGGCTGGATGGGTCTTTGCTTTGCGTAAGGCTAGGGTTAGTGGCTGGTTTTGTGAGTGCGTGAAGGTGGCAAGCGTGAGGGCTATGTGGCTGTTTGCATGAGGGCCTTTAGTGTGTGCTGTTTATGGAGGGACGTGAGCTGGGCGTGAAGGCTAGCAGTTAGGCGTGAATTAAGTCAGGGGCCGTGAATAATGAGCTTAGAGTTTTAGGGTTGATTTCGTGAGAATGAGCCAGGGTATTGGGTGAGTGAATAGTTCTTTTTATAGGCAAAGGGATGGGGATTTACCTTGTTGGAGAAGGAATAGAATTTGTGTATTAATTGTGAGATATTTTTAATTATTATGTGATAGAGAAAATCTTTAATTAGGAGAATTGATTTGATTTGTTCTTTTTAATTAAGGATATGATTTATTTAAATTGGTAGGTGATTTAATTAAATTAGGAATGTCATTTATTTTAATTAGGAATGTTATTTATGGAATTTAATTTGAATCTTTTAATTTGGGAAATGAATTTAATTTGTGACATGCGTTTTAATTTAATTTAATTGGATTTATTTAGTTTAAAAATGTGATTTAATTTAATTTAATTTAAGTTTAATTTAATTGGTTTTAATTTAATTTGTGACATGCATTTTAAATGTTTTAATTATTTTGGATTGGGCTTGGTGTGTTTAAAAACAGAGGTCCAACAAGCGAACCCGAAGCGAAACAAGCGAGTTAAATCTGACAAAATGCTAATTTCCAACTTTACCCTTCCAACGTCAGTTTCCCGCGGATTTCACAACTAAAGAGGTAGTGTCTCCATACGAGACTCATCATCGGGCTTATATGCAAAAATGCAGTGCCTACAACATGCTCAAAGATTGGCTCAATAAACAAGACGAAAAGTGGGATGCAATGGATGAAATGTTTCAGAGTAACGCAGCATCCATACAAAGAATGATAGATCAAACGAGACAATTAATAGAAAATCAGAACTTCACACTTCACGGAGCAAATTCAAATGACACTGGCGAAGCCTTCCAGTACCAAGCATTTTACAATGACACCTTAACAGAGGAAGAGACTGAGCAGTATCAAGAATCTGAGGTATCAGTTCTGAAGCCCGAACCAACAGAATCTCAATTTGATCTTTATTATTCATCGGACTCTGATGAGGAACAAGTAGCAGAGCTTTCTGTACCAACTACACCAACAAGTGAGGATGAAACTCTGCATCCTCAAAATGAAGATCTTGGAGCATGCATTGCACAGATATTTGAAGAAGAGCTACCCGAGTCGTTCATACCAACCACATAGGATAAAGACCTACAATCAGACATATCTTTACATCCTCAGGTTGACACATATGGAGCATGCATTTCACAGATGACGGATGAAGAGCTAAACAATGAAATTCTGAAGTACATCTATGAAGAAAATGTGGAACAAGAAGCAAAACAAATAGAACTCTCATTCAAAGACACATCCCAAATCAAAGACACATTGTATTGGGGGAGTACAAATCAAAGACACATCCCAGAAGCTTGACATAATGGAACTCTCATTCAAAGTCAAGCACCATACGAGACCTCCTGATTTTTTTCTTTATTCTCATGAACCACTGGAGTGACAAAGTTTAAGAAGGTGGCAGAAGCACTGAATGAGATAAAATTCTTTTTGCCACTTTACCGTTGGAAGAGACCCTTAAAAAGCAACGCACATATGATTGTCTTTAATCGGACATCCAAAACCACGTTGAAACCTCATTGAAAGATGGATTGCAGTCATTTCTGGTTGAAGACGATAAATTTAGCCATAGCATGGAGGCAACCCATGCAAAATTTTAATTTAATTTAATTTTTTAAAATTTTTATATTTTGTGTATACATGTTGCATAATTTTTAATTTTATGTTATTTCTGTAGGAAAAGCACAAACGGAGCATTTAAGGCAGAGCAAGACATGAGGAATGGTGTTTGGCAATCACAAAGATGAGATTTAATTCATTAGTGATGGTTGAGTTAGGAATGAATTCTTGAGACGCATCCTATGGATTTATATACCAAGCGAGTGGCGTATTGCGTACACAATTCCGTTGCCTTAAATAATTACTTTGATTTGCTTTTCTGTTGTAATTTTTTTTTTTATTTTCATCGACAAGATCTATACTTTTTTATTTTCACGATTTATTTTAAGGTTCATCTAATAATTGTCATTTGGCAGGTACTAGTGCTATTATTATTCACCATTTTTTTCAGGATCTATAAATTCAGCTCGTCAGTCCTCTCTTTGAAACATCCAGATAAAAATTCAGATAAGAGAGAAATGAAAACTACTTCCAAGCGACGATTTACTCATATTTGTGTGTTTTGTGGATCTAACTCTAGGTCTAAACCAGAATTTATGGAGGCTGCAAAAGAATTATGGAGAATTCTTGCAGAACGAAACATGCACTTAGTATATGGTGGTGACAATATTGGATTAATGGGATGTGTTTCAAAAGCCGTGCAAGAAGGTGGCAACCATGTTTTGGGAATCATTCCAAAACCATTAGCAGATACAAACCTCATCGGAGACTCAAATGGAGAGGAATGCATTGTCTCAGGCATGTCTGAACAACTTATTGAAATGGTCAGTCACACTGACGCTTTCATTGCTTTACCAGGCTGGCTAGGCACGTTGGAAGAAATAGTCACAGTTGCATCAAGGGCAAATTTGAACATCCACCAGAAACCCATTGGACTATTTAATGTGGATGGATTTTTCGATTTTCTTTTTATATTTCTTGTAGATGCTAACAAACTTGGGCTCATCTCGAACCGGTAAAAGATATATTCCTAACTACGAGAAAAGACGATGAATTAATTGAACAACTTTTAGCCTATGAACCAAAAATCGACCTCATTATTTCCAAGTTGAACTGGTCTGATAGCGATCGTGGCAAGAAGCGTAAATTGGATTTAGATCTTAATCGGTAATTTTGTATAGCTGCAATTGTCAAATCCGCGCTAACCAGGTGATATCTTATAAACATTCTTCTTCTTTTCAGACATTGGGGACAATGTCTCAATTAGGTTTGGCGGATGGAATATTTGATTTGCTAGTTTTTTATTTGTTTTGTTATTTTATTTGTTGTTATTTTGTGTAAATTTGAAAAAAAAAATTCTGTTTGCAATTTTTGACTAACCAGGTGGAAATATGTTTGAGATAGCTGTGTAAGAAATTTCCACTCCTGAGACGTATCTCAACCTATTTTGTAACAAGTTAATTTTTGTTTATTTCCTTTTGAATTATTTAAATTTGTGAATTCTCCATAATACTGAGTAAATTGGATCTTCATATGCTCAGTTGACAAGTATTATCAACATGCATGGTAACATACGACCATGAGTTAAAAGTGAAAAGTTTGTAATATTCAGTGCTCTAGTTTAATTAGAGGAAGCATCTTAAAGCGATGGAATAAAAAAATTTGTGTTTATTAATAAAAAAATTTCTACTTAGTAACCGGGCATCTTGCCTCAGTAAGCAGAGATTGTTCGCATCAAACGGTAGAACTTTTAACATCTGAAATCATAGTAATTAAGTCTGTATGGGTGTTTTAACACCTAGTGCCCTAAAGCCAACTGGCATGTGAGTCACTGACCCAAAACTCGCTACATGGATTGAAGATGTTAATAATAATAAAAAAAAGACATTCGAGATCCGAATAATTAAGTTCGTAGGGGTGTCTTAACACCTAGTCCCCTAAAACCAACTAGTTTGGGAGTCACTGGCACAAAGCCCGCTACATGGATTAAAGATGTTATAGAAAAAAATAAAATAAAAAAGAAAAAGAAAAATTTCATTGCTAAAAAGGTGTGAATTCTGATATAAATTTATGACAAAAATATTACTCTCTTTTCAACTACAATGATTTGATTAATACCTTGTTGGTTGTGTATATGGAGAATGGTAAAAACAATCGGAGAATTTACTTATTTGGTAATTCAGAAAGAAAGAAAACAATTCTTAACTTGGATAAGATTTTCACATGTTTAGTCACTAACTTATTTTGTATGTTTGATTTTACATTTAATTGACGTTTGTGGGTATCATTGTTGTAAGCCCTCACGAGACTACAACTCGTCCACTAGGGACACCTAGGGATTTAAAGGCTTGTTGCATACGCTAAATGCAACCGTGATCCCTACGAAAGTGACTTAGTTTAATTTTATTTTAAAGTTTTTTATTTCATTTTGTTTTGTTTGTTTTGCTCAAAGACTAGCAAAATGTTAGGTTTGAGGGTGTGATGAGCGGAAAATATATCAATATTTATCGCACCTTTTACTTAATATTTTGTATAGTTTCTCGAGTTTTATGAACGTTTTGATGTGTTTTTATTCATTTTACAGATAAAATAAAATCGGGACTCAATGGAATCATTCAGGATGAAATATGGAACAAATAAGGGTAAAAACTAGACTTGATATTTTGATTTTGGAGATTGGAAACTTGAAATGGCGTTCTAACAAAGCAAAATTTCAGAAATTTCAACTTTGTGTAATTTTCATATTTTTGCCATAACGTTATACTCCGATATCGGATTGAGGTGATTCAAGTTCCAGATTAAAGAAAAATAAAATATCTACAACTTTAACGTTCATAATAATTTCGAATTCTGAAGTTTTCATGACCGAAATTGATAAAACATCTGGAAGTTTGTTATGTGCAATTATTAAAGTCATTTTCAAAACAAAAAAAAAATTAAAAAAAATGAAAATTGTCAAACTTCCACCAAACATGCAGGATTTGGTGGCATGTTTGGTGGAGAAATTGGTGGAGAAATTTGTGGAGAAATTGGTGGAGGTAAAATTTTGCTTATAAATACCAAGTCATTTCATTTGTAAATTTGATACTTTCCTTGGTTTCTTGAATAAGAATTAAAGATTGTATCTTGTGAGTTTTATTTAGTAGTTTTGTAATGTATTTTTATTTTATTTTTAGTAGTTATAATAATTTGTGTGTTTTCACTTTCTTTTATGATTAATAATTAATTTCCGCTGGGGGAATGATGAAACTTTTAGCATGATAAGGTAGATTAATCTCACTTGATTTATAATATGGAAATTGTAATTTAATAATATGGATTAATGTTGTACCACCTAGATGGCTGTTTTTATTTATTTGACATAATGTGACACCGCTTATATGGTCGGTCTTTAGGTGACAGATGATTACCGCCTATATGGCTGGTTTATAGACAAATAATAACACCATCTTTATGGGTGGTTCGACTTAATTGGGTAACAATGACAATTTCTATATTATAATAAAGTGAGATTTCTGCATTTGAAATATTAAAGGTGGATCCCCTAATCCCAGCATTTTATTTTTATTATAGGGAAGTGATGAAACACAATATTCTTAAGCTTAATAATTAATTTAATTATATTATGTTTAATGTTTTGGTTTGTTTATTGAATCTTAAGCTTAATATTTTTTGTTGCCTGATCACCAATAAGATTGATGTGGTAAACTTAAAATGAACTTCGAAAAGGGATTTTAGGTATTAGCCTGAGATTCAATAGCTCACGATCTCACATTAGGGCATGGTGACCCTTAGGTAGATTTCCTTCCAGGATAGACATATATCTATCGGG
>SKCR01003886.1:0-29003 GCA_019454045.1 Zanthoxylum bungeanum | reverse complement strand
TTGCTTAACGATTTAATGTAACTTAAATTAACTTAATACTTTTTTGTAGAGAAAACAAACCTATCATTTAACATCTATTCAAATTTCATATCAAAAGTATCGGTATTTGGACTTTTGTAATTGAGAAAACTAAATAAATTACTACTCATATCCTAATTAATATTTCGAAGGTAAAACAAACATATCATTAATATCTATTCATATTTTAAATCAATTCAGTTTTATTCCAATTTCACACACAACCTAAAAATAATCCATCAACTCAATCACGTGGTCGAGAATAAAAACTAAAAACAATTTTATGACCTTTCCACTCCAATTTTTTACGCAATATTGTTGCTGTATTTTCTCTACTCAATTTGATTTTCTTTTTTTTTTTGGCGCAGGGTCAAAAGTCAAAAGATTATTTTATATTTTGACATATTTATCCTTGTTTAAATAATTAGCATTTTTACATTATCAGTTATTTATTATTTTAATTAATAGTATACAAATAAAATCATAAAAATATACAAATAAAAAAAATCAGGATTTGGGACAAAAAAATTATCCCAAATCTCAGTCCAGTTATTTATTCAGAATGAAAAATCATCCTGAATTTTAATAAAAATTTATAATTTGGATGATTTTGCGGTACATGATCCCGCTAGTGCATAAGATTTTCTATCATTCTCACCTCATATATTTTCTATAGATTTTGAGTTGTAATTTTTAAAATTTTTTTATGAAATTTTGTTGTTTTGTGTCGACAATTTTTGAATATATTAATAAATCATATTAGATTTTGAAACAATTTTATATAAGAATACTATATTTTATAATTTTATTCTTTTATGATTAATAATTTTAATGAATTAAAAATTATGTAACGATATTGATACTTTTATAACAAGGGTAAATATGTCAAATTATAAAATAATCTTTTGACTTTTGACTTTATGGGGGTATTGGGAAATAATGAAAATAATAGGGAGATATATGGCTATTGAAAATTCGAAATTAGCCTAAGTTTCTGACCCTATGCGGAATGAAACAGAATAAATTAATACATGTCCTAATTATTGTCACTGTGGATTACCAACATGTACCTTTAAGTCTAACAATTATA
Source organism: Zanthoxylum bungeanum (assembly GCA_019454045.1). Taxonomy (NCBI): domain Eukaryota; kingdom Viridiplantae; phylum Streptophyta; class Magnoliopsida; order Sapindales; family Rutaceae; genus Zanthoxylum; species Zanthoxylum bungeanum. The sequence goes on along the minus strand of SKCR01003886.1, from coordinate 27,895 downwards.
AATCAAAACAAACAAATAAAGCAGAAAATAAAATCCATATCAGCAATTTTGTTAACGAAGTGAAAAACTCGTGCGAGTAAAAAATCACTCCGAGTTTCTAGACTACCAACCAAAATCCACTATAACGAGAAAACTTACAGTGATGGTAAAAGACTTATGATAGTAACTACATCCACTCTAATACCTCTAAATTATAATAACCCAGAGAACTTCTCGGGCCCGCACCAAGTGACCTTCTTTAGAACCTCTGAAGTCTCTGAGCGGATCAACCCTAAGAACTCACAACGTCGGAATTCTGACTACCAATCTTCTTTCCAAAGAACTTCGAAGGCTTAGAAAATTGGGTTAGGATTGTGTTTTTGTGTTGATTGTCAAACAAAGCTCCAAAGTTCAAACTCACCAAAAGAAATAAGATGAGGAAACAATGAAGTTTTCAAGGTGATTTCTTAAGCAGGTTGAAAACAAAAGACGGTGTGACTCTAAATAATGTGTTTTCAATAATCGTTAAGGTGGCTTTATATTTGCTTATATAGGTAAGGTAAAGGTTGGCTATTCCATGTGCAAAAACGCGTCCAAAATAACCTAGTCTCATAATCTCGTTCGAACTCTCATCGAACACAAGACAAACTCGCATTGTTCCGCAAACTCATTTGAACGCAAATTCGAACGCACCTCAAATGTAAACACACGGGAAGGTTTCGTTCGTACAGGGAGATGAGCGCACTATGCACGGAAACCTACTACCAAGTTTCATTCGAACCCAAACACGAACGTGACAACGTCACTTGTTCGAACGTAAACACGAATGCAACACTAACACATATATGATATCTCCTTGCATAGTCTTCCAAATATCAGTCTAATTATTCCGAGATCTTCAAGACTTATTACAACTCAATTGAACTAATTTTATTACGGATATTGTCAACAAAAATGGAACTAACAGCTATTGACATAAACATTTAGGGGGGGGATGCCATTCTCCCTTTTTTTTAACTTGGATTTTCATGCAGACACATCGTAGTGATGTTATTAAATTTTGTTAGGCTTTGGTTTTGTGATTTGACATGTGGTGTCCTAAATGAGTGTGATTTGGTGACAAAAGTCTTAAAACTTAATTGTCAGGTATTAGGTTCGAATTCAGATGGTGCATTTCTTGTAAGAGCCTGTGGCAGTCGGGGATTTTACCTCCTCTGCTTAAGCTTGGATCGGGTGGTTTGGGGGTGAAATTTCCAACGTTTCCAAAAAAAGGATTTGACATGTGATAAGATGATAAAATTATGTTTTAATTAAAAAATAATTTTTAAGTGTTTGATTAATAATAAAAAATAACGATTATTAATCGTGATTTTTTCAAAAATTATATTTATAATATTATCAAAATATTAAAAAAAATATATCATATTCAATCAAAATTATATAACATTATTTATTCACATATTTTTAATTGTAACAACAAAGCCTTCGTCAAAGAGCAAACATGGTGGTTTGGCAGTCACAATCATGTCGTTTTGAATTTCTCAGTCAAGGGTGATGACGTTTCTTTCTACTATCTATAATTATATTTATTTCTCATTTGGGGAAAGAAAGAAGGAAAGAAAAAAATCTTCAGCGTGGTCAAACATGAATATATTATATATATTGAAGTAATCCTCTTCAATCTTCTCGAAGGCCGGAAAAACTACTACTATAAGAAGAGTCGAGCTAGAGATAGAGATTTTTGTCGTATCATATTCAATCTGATTCGATATTTAATCTGTAATATTTATTTATAATTAAAAAAATTAGAAACGATATCCATATTTGAAATCATCAAAAATTTCAATATCTGATATTGACCAATACTTTTTTTTTTTTTTTTTTTTTTTTTTTTTTTTTTTTTTTTTTGAAATCGTTGGAAACCCCGCACCAAACCACCCATTCTGGGCCGCGGCGCAGGTAAAACCCCCGGCTGCCCCAGGCTCTTACAAGAAGTTGCACCCCCTGGATTCGAACCCAGAACCTCAAGGTGAGATTCGGACCCTTCACCACCAAGCCACACCCTGGGGGCGATATTGACCAATACACTACAAATATATATCGAATACTCTTTATCGATATTCAAAAATTTAAAAGTACTAAAACTCAAATATTATTTATTAAATTTTAATATCAATAATTTTTTCGATCGAGTAGTATCGAATATCCAAAATAATCGATCATATTACCATCTATGACTAACGATAAAATATAAGGAGTCAAATATAATAAATAATGAATTTAAAGGAGTCAAATCATAAATATTAAATTTGAAGGCCAAAAATGAAACAATAATACTAAGCCAACAGTCTTTTTCACAGGGCCTAACTACAAAAGTGTCAGAAGAAATGAACGTACAACTAAACTATCCCTTTATTGCTGAGGAGATCTTAAGTGCTCTTAAAGGGCCCCAAGGGGTGTGGCTTGGTGGTGAATGGTCCAGAATCTCACATTGAGGTTCTGGGTTTGAATCCAGGGGGTGCAATTTCTTGTAAGAGCCTGGGGCAGCCGGGGGTTTTACCTGCGCCGCGACCCAGAATGGGTGGTTTGATGGCGGGGTTTCCAACGATTTCAAAAAAAAAAAAAAAAAAAGTGCTCTTAAAGGAATGCACCCTACTAAGGGCCTAGCCCCAGGCCCTGACGGACTTCCAACGGTCTTCTTCCACACGCATTGGAGTATAGTTGGGAAACAAGTTATCCACACCTGTCTCGCAGTTCTCAATCACCATAAGGATATCTCTGGATTAAACTATACACTTCTTACTTTAATCCCAAAGCAGAATAAGCCAACATACATGATTGGTTTTAGGCCTATAAGCTTGTGTAACGTTATCTACCGTGTTATAGCAAAGACCATGGCAAATAGGTTGAAGGGCTACCTTGGGGTATTGATTTCAGAAAACCAATGTGCTTTCATTCCACAGAGATTAATCACAGACAATATAATAGTTGGGTATGCGTGCCTTCAAAAGGCGAGAAAGAGGACAAAAAGAAAGAAAGGAATTGTGGCTCTAAAGTTAGACATAAGTAAGGTTTATGATAGAGTGGAGTAGACATTTGTTGATAAAGTGCTGCAGAAGTTGGGTTTTTCAGAACACTATAGGAGCTTGGTAAGCAACTGTATTTCCTCACCAACCTTTTCAGTTCTTATTACGGCAAGTCTTCAAGAATTTTCAACCAGAGAGGGGATTAAGAGAGGTGTGCCCTCTATCGCCTTACTTATTCATTCTCTGTGCGGAATTTCTCCTCACTTCTGCGTAAGGCTATGGAGAACAACAACTGTTGGGGCTAAAGTTGGAAAGGATATCACCTGTCTCATCTACTATTTGCAGACGATAGCTTGGTATTCACTCAGGCATCAATGCAGGAATGTAGATTCCTAAAGAAACTCTTTGATTGCTACGCTGCTGCCTCTGGGAAAATTTTCAATTATGATAAGTCTGCTCTAATGTTCAACCCAAAGACACCAGTAGGAATCAGAACAAAAGTGAAAGAAATCTTCAGGCTGAGCACAACATCACCACATGAGAAGTATTTGGGTCTCCCATCGATGATCAGCCGTAATAAAAAAACACTCTTCACGACATTAAGCAGAGGATTATTTGTAAATTGATGTGGGGGTTGGTGTTCCGAGCGCCAATTCCCGGTTGTATTTCCTTGTAAATACTATTGTAAAACGTTTTATTATGAATAAAATAAGCAGTTTCTGTAATATAATATATCTTTTTATATGGTAAAGACGTAATTGACCTTAGAATGATTAGTCAAGATGTAGTTGCAAAAGTGTCGCAACTGACATTGAGTTGTATCATGACTTGTCATTCTCAGACAGTTCATGATCAAGGTTTACACTATTTGGTCAGTGAAGTAAACATGTTGAGACCGATACATGTCGTATACTGGAATATACGATTCCAATGGTTTCTCAATGAACCATGAGTCTTGGAGACTCGTATAGACATGTAGGTGTTTATAACGGGTAAACACTGAACGACTCACCGAAGATTCTTAATGGATGGTACACCAACATCAATAAGAATCTTCTCGGGTTGAGTAGCATTTGTGATTCTTCGACTTGAGATGCCATTGTGGGCACATGAGACATCTTCCACACTTAGATGACAGTCACGTCACCGATCAATTATGATCAGACCTCCGCATGTTCGTTGGGTGTGGACAGATCCTCAGGGTGTCCTGTGTGTGTCGAGATAGGATCCGTCAGTTATGTGTACAGAGCATAGGTAGTCCATATATGATTAGCAATCAGATAAAAACCATGGGCCTGTGGTACACTTTAGAAATTAGTTCTAAGTGTTCTTTTAGAGATTGCTAATAGAGACGTCGACGGGATTGTCCCTATAGAGATTTGACATATACATCTATATATATGGGATATATCCGGATACCTATGATGGAGGAATTAAACATATGCCATGACCTCGACCTGTATGATTCAGTGAGTTTATCTATGGTCGTCATAATTTACGCGTGGGTAAATTATGAACACGAAATTAGATTTCGTGACATATGTCTGAATCTAGAGAGTGTCACTAGTGAAATATACTCGTAGAGCACTAAGACAACTTTTATGAATAATACTGATTATTTATAAGTCGTTTAAAGGTTAAACGAAAAATACATGCGAATGGACCTAATAATCATTTCCTAATTATTGTGTATTTGTATTTAATGATAGATTTTATTAAATACACATTAATTAAATGTTAAATTGTGATATTTGACATATATCATAAATATATATTATTTGGATATTTAAAGTAAATATAATAGATATATTTAAAATATTTATATTAAATAATTATTTAATTATTTATTGTTAAATAATTAAATTAATTAAAAATATAAATATCTTAAGTTTTGATATTTTTGTTGAAATGCTTTAAGTTGCTTTATTTGACTTGTTGAATTCATTAAATGTGTGATGATCAAGATGCAAGTTGATTAAAGTAAACTTTAATGAAAAAAAAAATAATATCTAGATATTTTATACTTACCAATTTTCGGTCAAGGCTTTATTGGGTGAGTATATATTATTTTGTTTCATTTTATTAGGTTTAGGTAACAAGTTACACAAAAATAAACAATAGAGTTGAGAAAAAGTTGAAGAACAAGAAGAAAAGCTTGAAATACTTGATTTTTGTAAGTTTTTCTTTAAACATTTCAACTAGAAAATTTTTTATCATGCTTAGCTTCAACATGTGTTGCTAGGATGTTGTCTCTACACTTTTAGTTTGTGTTTTGATTTGTTTTGAACTTGTTTGAAAGATGAAAGCATGTATGGTTTTAAAGTAAGCTTGAAATGGTTTCAATGGCTTACTTTTGATTAATTGATAATCATGTTGCCATTCTAGAGTTGCTAAGCCACTCATTGATGACCTAGAATTTTTCTTGAGTTGTTTCATGATGGTGAGACTTGTTTGGTGTGGTAAAGTTGAATTAAAGTGTTGGATTTAATTGATTTGGTAAAATTTATTAATTTGAAGAAATTATAAAATTAGGGTTCTTAACCCTTTCCAAATTGGGGATTTTCATATATGTGATGTATATGGTGTGTATATGATGCAATTTAATTTTGAGTTGATTGGATTTGATCTTGACATGTTTTGAACAAAAAATGACCAAAGCAAAAACTGAAAAATTCGGGGTGGTTTCGGCAATTAGCGAAATTTGGGATTTTGTTGCAATCTGATTTTGATGTGTTGGACATGTTGGAAATCATTTAGAAATGATTTAGAATCCTCCAAAATTGTATTGACAATTTTAGGACTAAAATGATCAATTGCAAACTTGTGGGGCAATTCAACAATTACCAAGAAATTTGATTCTTGTGTAAAATTTTAGAATTTGATAATTGGGTAATTAAATAAATAAGTTTATTTAATTGATCCAATAAAATTTGAAATCGAAAATTTTGATTTTCCACGTTTTCCGCTCCGTTACCGGATTTTCACCATAAACTCCTACAAAATGGTATCAGAGCGAGTCTGATTCTGGACACCCTAATATGATTATTCCTTTTAAATTCAATGTTTAATTTAATTTTTACTTTATGCATGCATGTGTTTATTTAATTTGATTAAATAAAGTAAAAAACATCTTTTGCGGAAAATCCCTAATTAATAAGGTTTATGTTAATTATGTATTTGATGCATGTTACATGGTCCGTCTTGTCATATGGTTTATGGATATTTTTCTATGATTACATCTGAGAACGTGCCAAAGCTGTGAGGGTGTAGCCGATAGAAATTTATTTATGTCGGATGTATATCTGATACTAGATAAATTCAAGCGAAAGCGGAATCCTGAACATGCTAAAGCTGTCAGGGTTACGCAAGTAGCTTGAGTTTATCATTGACGAGTTTAACCTTAGTACGCCTCCTTGTGAACATGCCAAAGCTGTCACAATGAGAAACGACCAGGACCGGAAACCCAGGAGTCACTATTGAGTGATTGACAATGAGTTTCTACTTGATGAATATACGTAGGCGAGAACGTGCCAAAGCTGTGAGCTGAAATATGTTCATGGGATCCACCTTTCACTATTTGTATTTAATTTAATTATTAAATCTTTGTATTCTGTTTGGGGATTACAGTATTGCATGATTTAGTGGGAGGGGTATTTTTAGATTAAAAATTCATGATCTAGTTAATACTTTTGATATTATATGAAACTACATAATTTCTGCTAACCGTTTTTCGTAATCTATATGATAGATTTGCGATGGCGGCACAATCGACTAATCCGTTTGTACGTATGTTGGATACGAACAAACTTAAAGGCGCTGAGAACTTCACCGATTGGGATTTGGATTTAAGGATTGTCATTGATTCCGAAAAGTTGGGATATATACTCGAGGGTCCGCTGCCCCTTGCTGTTTCTGAGGACGCAACACCGGAGGAACAACAAGTTTTCCTAGCTTGGAAAGATGATGATTTAAAAGTTAAATCATACATCTTAAGTTCACTGGCATCGGGACTCAAGAAACAATACTATGACATGTCAGATGCGTATAGTATGATGATACGATTAAGAGAATCGTATATGAACCAAGAACAAATTGTTGTTCATAAAGTTGTGATGGAACTGTTCCATGTGCGACTGGACGAAGGGCATGCTATGAGCTCGCATGTTCTTCACTTGATCGATTTGATCGAACAATTGAGGCAACATAATCTCCCTCTGAATGGCATTCTCGATAGGAGTGTCATTCTTGGTTCGCTCCCAGCTTCATATCGCCAATTCGTGATGTATTTCAACATGAATAGGATTATTTGTTCCTACCATGAACTACATAGGATGCTGATCACGAAGGAAGAGGACCTAAGGAAGAGAGTAACGACTCACACTCCAAAACCTACTTCACTTTTCGCTTCTTCCCAGGTCATGCCAAAGGGAAAGAAGAAAAAAGCGAAGAAGAAAAAGGGTTTCGGTTCTCCACCGCAAGGAAAGATAGCAAAGCCAAGAGGGCGTCCGAAGATAAATTCCATCACTGCAACAAAGTCGGGCACTGGAAAATGAACTGTCCTGACTATATTTCCCAGATAAGGAATGAGAGAGCATCTACATCAGATACATTTATTTTTTCCAGTTATTGATATCTCACTGGCTTGTGAAGCTGTTACATCTAGCTGGATTTTGGATTCTGCTTGTCCTGTTCACATTGCAATTCGTTGCAGGTGCTAAAGGAAAGTAAGAAACTGAAGCCTGGAGAGATGCAATTGCGCTTTGGGAGTGGAGACTCTCTGGATGCAGTTGCAGTGGGAGTATGCGAGATCTTTTTGCCGAATGTGAGCCTTTTGTTGTATGATTGCTATGTTGTACCAGGATGTGTAACAAATATTATATCTCTTTTTGTATTAGACACAGAAGGTTATCATGTTAATATTAAGAACTGTTCTTTGTATTTATATGATAAACGTAATATTCAGATCCTTTGTTGTCCAAATGAGCATGATCATTACACATTGCATACTTATAAAGATATCTTGAATACTAAGATTAATAAACGTAGTTTACCTGTAGTTAATAATACTGAACTTTGGCATATGAGGCTAGGTCATCATCATACCCTGCGAGGTGGGGGTCCTTTCAAAATTTTGTATAGGCGTTAAACACCTTACCCAATTGGTTAGGAATGGTTTGATACCAGATCTCACCATTGAACCCTATCCAACTTGTGAATCATGTATTCAGGGTAAGATAACAAAAGCCTCATTTTCTGGTGTTGGACACCCCGCCACTAACTTACTGGAACTCGTACATTCTGATGTATGTGGTCCACTAAGTCAGACTGCTCGCAGTGGTTATTTGTACTTCGTTACCTTTATCGATGATCTGTCACGGTATGGTTATGTCAATCTGATGAGACATAAATCGAAAACCTTTGAAAAGTTCAAAGATTTCCGTAATGAAGTAGAAAAATAAACTGGTCAATATATTAAATGTCTTCGATCTGATCGAGGCGGCGAATATATGAGCAGTGAGTTCATGGATTATATGAAGGAGAATGAGATTCTCGCTCAATATACTCCTCCAAGTACTCCACAGTACAACGGAGTATCTGAAATGAGAAATTAGACTTTATTGGATATGTTCCGATCTATGTTGAGTTTAACAGATTTTCCATATTTCTTATAGGGCTACTCTCTTTTAACAGTTGCACATCTTTTGAACAAGATTCATTCAAAAGATGTTCCTACGACTCCATATGAGATATGGACCGGTAGGAGACCAAATCTTAATGATATTAAGGTTTGGGGTTGTCCTGCCTATGTCAGGATGGCTTAGCAAGATAAGCTTTCGCCTCGAGGGCAAAAGTTTAGGTTTTTTGGATATCATTCGAATACGAAGGGATATCTGTTCTATGATATCGAGCATCAAAATGTGTTCGTAGCTCGCTTCGTAAAATTTCTAGAAGTAGAATTTTTGTCAGAAATAGGTAATCATAGACATGTTGAACTTGATGAAGTCCAACCTGAAAACAACGAACCAACGGAGGAACCTGAAGTTCAAGTAGATGAATAACCTTCAACACACACACTTCGTAGGTCACAAAGGGTATCTAGACCTCCTGAACGCTTGTATTTAATACAAGAAAAGAGTATCTATGTTCTTTTAGTTGAAGAGACTGACCCTTTTACCTATAGAGAATTGATGTTTGACATCGAATCCGTGAAGTGGCAAAGTGCCATGACATCCGAGTTAGACTCAATGCATGAGAATCAAGTTTAGGACTTGGTTTCGCTTCCCGAAGGAATTGTTCCTATCGGTTGTAAATGGGTTTACAAGAGGAAGCGCGAGCTTAACGGAAAGGTTGAAACCCATAAAGCCCGACTGGTAGCAAAAGGTTACACGCAACGATCTGGCGTCGACTATGATGAAACCTTTTCGCCAGTAGCAATGCTTAAGTCTATTAGGATTTTGCTTTCTATAGATGTGTATCATGATTACGAGATTTGGCAAATGGATGTCAAAACGACTTTTCTAAATGGATTTTGATGAAGAAATCTATATGGAACAGCCGGAAGGTTTTTCATCCAGCGAGAACTCGGGTATGGTATGTAAGCTTAAGAAGTCCATTTATGGACTTAAACAAGCTTCACGAAGTTGGAATCTTCGATTCGACGAAATTATTAGATTGTTTGGTTTTCTCAAGAATTCGGAAGAATCTTGTGTGTATCAGAAGGCCAGTGGGAGTATTGTGGTATTTTTAGTCCTCTATATTGACGATATCCTAATTATTGGGAATGATATAGGGATGATGCAAGGCGTCAAAGCTTACCTCTGTAAAAATTTCTCAAGAAGGACCTGAGAGAAGCTTCCTATGTTTTAGGCATAAAACTCTATAGAGATAGAGAGAGGAAGCTGATTGGGTTATCTCAATCAATGTACATAGATAAGATCTTGGAACGGTACAATTTTAGTAACTGTAAGACAAAAAATATACCATTCAGACATGGGATTCATCTTTCAAAGAAGATGAGTCCACAAACAGAAGATTAGAAGATTAGAATGTCTAACCAACCTTATGATTCGTGTTTGGGTAGCATAATGTATGACATGTTATGTACTAGGCCTGATAGCAGTTTCGCTGTTAGCTTAACCAATAGATATCACTCCAATCCAGGAAATGACCATTGGATGGCCATTAAACATATCCTGAAGTATCTTAAAGGTACTAAGGATAAGTTGATTATTTATGGAGGAGTTAATAGGTATACAGATTCCGACTTCCATTCGGATCCCGATGATAGAAAGTCTACATCTGGATTCGTCTTTACCCTTAACGGAGGTGCAGTTTGCTGGAAGAGTTCCTAACAGGGGTCAACAACAGATTCCACCACAGAGGCGGAATACATTGCACCTTCTGAAGCTGGAAAGGAAGATGTATGGATTAGGAACTTTATCACAGAATTGGGAGTTGTCCCAAGTATCGAGAATGCAATTTCGTTATACTGTGATAATACTAGAGCCATTGCGTAAGTAAAGGAACCGAGGGCGCATCAGAAGTCGAAGCATGTGGAACACAAGTAAAACATCATTCGAGAGATTGTGTCACGAGGGGATATTGTCGTGTGCAAGGTACTGAGTGAAGATAATATAGGAGACCCGCTTACGAAGGCCATACCTCTGAAGTTATTTGATAAACATGGGGAGTCGATGGGTATTAGATACAATCGATATTGACACTAAAGCAAGTGATAGATTTTGTTGGGGTTGGTGCTCAGAGTGCCAATTCTCGGTTGTATTTCCTTGTAAATACTATTCTAAAACGTTTTATTATGAATAAAATAAGCAGTTTATGTAATATAATATATCTTTTTATATGGTAAAGATGTAATTGACCTTAGAATGATTAGTCATGATGCAGTTGCAAAAGCGTCGCAACTGACATTGAGTTGTACCATGACGTTGTCATTCTCAGACAGTTCCTGGTCAAGGTTTACACTACTTGGTTAGAAAATTAAACTCATTGAGACCGGTACATGTCGTATACTAGAATATATGATTCCAATGGTTTCTCAATGAACCATGAGTCTTGGATACTCTTATAAACGTGTAGGTGTTTATAGCGGATAAACACTGAATGTCTCACCGAAGATTCTTAATGGATGGTACACCAACATCAATAAGAATCTTCTCAGGTTGAGTAGCATTTGTGATTCTTCGACTTGAGATGCCACTGTGGGCATATGAGACATATTCAACACTTAGATGGCAGTCACGTCACTGATCTATTCAAATCAGACTTTCGCATGTTCGTTGGGTGTGGACAGATCCTCAGAGTGTCCTGTGTGTGTCGAGATAGGATCCTTCAGTTCTGTGTATAGAGCATAGGTAGTCCATATATGATTAGCAATCAGATAAAAACCATGAGCCCGTGGTACACTTTAGAAATTGGTTCTAAGTGTTCTTTTAGAGATTGCTAATAGAGACGTCGACGAGATTGTCCCTATAGAGATTTGACGTTTACATCTATATCTCTGGGATATATCCGGATACCCGTGACAGGGGAATTAAACATATGCCATGACCTCGACCTGTATGATTCAGCGAGTTTATCTGTGGTCGTCATAATTTAGGGGTGGGAAAATTATGGACATGAAATTGGATTTCGTGACGGATATGCCTAAATCTAGAGAGTGTCACTAGTGAAATATACTCGTAGAGCACTAGGAAAATTTTTATGAATAATAATGATTATTTATAATTCGTTTAAAGGTTAAACAAAAAATAAATACGAAGGGACCTAATAGTCATTTCCTAATTATTGTGTATTTGTATTTAATGATAGATTTTATTAAATACACATTAATTAAATGTCAAATTGTGATATTTGACATATATCATAAATATATATGTATTTAGATATTTAAAGTAAATATAATACATATATTTAAAATATTTGTATTCAAATAATTATTTAGTTATTTAATTGTTAAATAATTAAATTAATTAAAAATATAAATATCTTAAGTTTTGATTTTTTTTTTTTTTTTTTTGGAAATGCTTTAAGTTGCTTTATTTAACTTGTTGAATTTCATTAAATATATGATGATCAAAGATGCAAGTTGATTAAAGTAAACTTTAATGAAACAAAAATAATATCTAGATATTTTATACTAACCAATTTTCGGCCAAGGCTTTATTGGGTGAGTATATATTGTATTGTTTCATTTTATTAGGTTTAGGTTAACAAGTTACACAAAAATAAACACAATAGAGTTGAGAGAAAAAGTTGAAGAACAAGAAGAAAAGCTTGAAATACTTTTATTTTTGTAAGTCTTTCTTTAAACTTTTCAACTAAGAAAATATTTCTATCATGCTTAGCTTCAACATGTGTTGTAGGATGTACTCTCTACACTTTTAGTTTGTGTTTTGATTTGTTTTGAACTTGTTTGAAAGATGAAAGCATGTAAGGTTTTAAAGTAAGCTTGAAATGGTTTCAAAGACTTACTTTTGATTATTTGATAATTATGTTGCCATTCTAGAGTTTCTAAGCCACTCATTGATGACCTATAATTATTCTTGATTTGTTTCATGATGGTGAGACTTGTTTGGTGTGGTAAAGTTTGAATTAAAGTGTTGGATTTAATTGATTTGGTAAAATTTATAAATTTGAAGAAATTGTAAAATTAGGGTTCTTAACCCTTTCCAAATTTAGGGCTTTTCATATATGTGATGTATTATGGTGTGTATATGATGCATATTAAATTTTAAGTTGATTAGATTTGATCTTGACATGTTTTGAACAAAAAATGACCAAATTACAAAAACTGAAAAATTCTAGGTGGTTTCGGCAATTTACAAAAATTTGGGGTTTTTGTTGCAATTTGATTTTGATGTGTTGGATATGTTGGAAATCATTTTAGAAATGATTTAGAATCATCTAAAATTGTATTTGACAATTTTAGGACTAAAATGATTAATTTTCAAACTTGTTGGGCAATTCGGTAATTACCAAGAAATTTGATTTCTTGTGTAAAATTTCAGAATTTGATAATTGGGTAATTAAATAAATAAGTTTATTTAATTGTTCCAAGAAAAATTTTGAAACCGGAAAATTTTGATTTTCTGCATTTTCCGCCACGTTACCGGATTTTCGCCATAAAACTCCTACAATTGAAACCCTGGTAAAGTAAATTTTTTTCCATTGGGGGAAAAGAAGTTCTTATTAAGGCAGTAGCCCAAGCCATTCTGTCTTATGCCATGAGCGTATTCAAGATACCAGAAGGCTTGTGTGAGGAAATACACTGAAAACTTACTGCGTATTGGTGGGGCTCAACTCAAAATTATAGGAAGGTTCACTGGGCAGGGTGGCATAGGCTGTGAATTTCAAAGACAGATGGTGGTATGGGATTTAGGGACCTTGTGAGTTTCAACCAAGCCCTCATAGCAAAACAAGGTTGGAGAATTATCAAGAACCCAAACTCATTGGTGGCTAGGATAATGAAAGACAAATATTTCTAAAACTGTCATTTTCTGGAGGAAAATCTAGGCTCCAACCCATCCTTCGTATGGAGAAGCATTCTATAGGGTAGGGAAGCCGTGAAGAAAGGAATCCGGTGGCGTATAGGAAATGGGGAGAATGTCTTGGTTTATGGCAGTAATTGGATTCCCAGACCTAGCAGCTTCAAGCCTATCTCTCCAAAATCTCTCCCAAACGATGCAAGAGTGAATGACTTAATAGCATTGGACAATACCTGGAATGAGGAAATAATACACCATAATTTTGTAAAGGCTGATGTTGAGAAAATTGTAAGCATCCCATTACCAAGTCAACCAAAAGAAGTCAGTTTGGTCTAGCATTTCGATAAAATGGGAGAATTCTCAGTGAAGAGTGCATACCACCTGATCATGGCCAATAGAAGTGCGGGAAACGCTTCAAATTCAACAAATAACATTGAGCATGACAATGGGATTTGGTCATTACCCCTACCAGGAAAGATAAAAATTTTCCTGTGGAGGTGCGTAACTAATCTGCTCCCAACTGCTGCAAGATTATATGAGAAGAAGATCAGTACAGATGCCATATGTCAGAGGTGTGGAAGGAAAATTGAGACTTTAGTTCATGCAGTGTTTCGATGCAAAGCTATTAAAGAGTGTTTGATGTTGTCTCATTTTAAGAATGTTTTCAAGCAATCCACATGAGATGACTTCATGGATATTTTCGTGGCTGCCTTTTCAAGCCTCTCTAAGTACGAAATGGCACAGTTTTCATCCTTGATTTGGGCTTGCTGGGGGGCTAGAAATGATGCCATCTTTCGGGACAACCTCACAGCAAACAGTCTTGTTATGGCCAGAGTGAAAGCAGTTGTAGAGTCTTTTGAAGCTTTGAATCTACAGAGTGAAGCACACCTGGACAAGACTGAGTCTCATAGTAGTGGATCCTGGGTTTTACCTGCAGAAAGTGAAATCAAGATTAATGTCGATGCTACCACCAATGTAGAGCAGACAGTGACGGGTTTGAGGGCAATTGTGAGAGATAGTTCATGAGCTGTTTTAACATGCTTTCTACAGAGAAGACATTACAAAGGGGATCCTGAACAAGTAGAGGCAGAAGCTTTACTTATAGGGATAAGAGCAGTTAGTAAGCTAAACCTCAATACGAAGCCCATCACTGTCGAATCAGATTCAAAGAACGTGATCAATCTAGTACAAGGGAAGACAAGCAGTATCAAGGAAATTCAGTGGATCATCACTGGCATTCAAAATGCAATTAGGGAATCAAATGTTGGGATGTATGCCCTAGAGCTGCATGTAATGTAGACGCCTTTATATGCTTTGAAATAAAATGATGCATTATTCATTTATCAAAATGTTTGTTTAATTTTCGCATATTATAAATTATCTTGATTACCCTATATTAATTATGTGCCTTCAGACTTAGTGTATGAGTGTCATACACAAGAAGATTTAAGTATGAAGTTAGTAATCTTAAACGATGTATTATTCATTTACCAAAATGTTTGTTTAATTTTTGCATATTATAAATTATCTTGATTACCCTAGATTACTTATGTACCTTCAGACTTAGTGTATGAGTGTCATACACAAGAGGATTTAAGTCTGAAGTTAGTAATCTTAAACAGTCCATAAAGAGCAAACAAAACAGGTACTTTGTTTGTGGTTTATCTATAGCTGCGGTCTATTCTATATTTGTATGGCGACCTTGATCCGAGATCCTCCATGTAGAGACATGAGAATGGAGGCACCTTGTATGATGTGATCATATAGGACTAGAACCAGATGGAAATAACTTTCATATAATATCTGTAAAGCAAAGAAAATCATTTCGATCTACTAGATGGTCATATATGGATTGATCTTAATCCTGAGTGTACTACGAACTCCTGCATGACAGGCTATGTCATTTGATTTACAAAGGTGAGGTTGGTGTAGCAATCCCGACCAATAGCTACGTACTTTGGGGGCATATTCTGTTATGTAGCTGGGAACATTTTACATAGATATGGAGTTCCCTCATTCTTGTGGGAAGTAGGGGAGTATCTTCCTTAAGGGTTGATGCCGTACTTGAACGGTTTGAACGCTCAAGTCTTTCTATTATGAATAGAAAGATTAAAATTCATAATGGTTATGAATAAATCGTTCATTAGAGAATCAATGACACTTAAGGTATAAATAATTAGAGGGGTATAATTGATATTATGATCCGGCTCTAATTACGAGGTACTCGTGAAGGGTCAATTCATATGCAGTGACTTTATCGATAGACACCGACTTGGTTTGGCTTAATATATCATCTGCGGCAACGAGAGTGCAACTTCAGGTTTTTAGTGGAATAACTTGGTGTTAATAATTCAGAATATTTAATTAAGAGCTTACTTAATATTTTGAGATTATTGGAGCTCGGAACCGTAGGTCCAATTGGTCCCCGTCCTAACTCGATATACTATAGCGGATTTAGTATAATTGGATAGTCCAATTATATACTCACATATGTATAAATATTATTAATATGATTAATGATATTATTTGTCACACTTGAAACTATATATTAAAAGTTAATATATGGTTTTAATAATTATATGATAATTATTAAATGTATAAAATTAAATTATATTAGATATAATTTAATAAGGCCATTATTGGAATTTCAAGCATTGGGTTTTGGAAACCCTTGATTACATTTGGAAGTTATGTTTTTTCAAAAGGTTAATTGAATATTTAATTTTGTAACATTTTCTCATTATGGTAATTAAGATTGTTGTTACAAAATTTTTATTTTCACACATGTTTGGCCGAAAATTCCATATGGTGGGAAGGGAAAGGGTTTGTTTTATTTTGTAAAATTAAACCCTAAGTATAAAAAGGAAAATATGATTTTTTCTTTTGTAAGTCTTTCATTCTAACCGTAGCCTCCATCTTCTTCTTGTTCATTCTCTCTCAAAAGTTGAGACAAACCAAAAGAAAGAAAAAGAAGAAATTACAAAAAAATATCTAGTGTGATTAAATCTCTAAAACATTTAGGGATTATTTTGTGAGTCTTGCCCACACAAGTTTCTGTTGGTAACGTGATATAGTTCAGAAGACTTTGTGGTGTCGAACACATAATCATCTTATTCTTATTCTTATTGTACTCGGCAGTGAGGCTTTGTTTTGCTCAATGCCGCCCCTTTACTTGGTGAAACGGAACTCGGTTTGGTTTCGTTTTATTCCAGTTTTTTTGGTTAATATTTTATGGTGTTTTGGGGCTGTGTTGGGGCAGTTTTCAAGTGAAAAATCAGAATCAAAACACAGCCATAGCCCATGCATTTCAGGGGCTGTTTCTGCAGTGCGTTGGGCGCGAATCGGGTCCAAAACAGTCCAGTTTTTGTCCGGCTGTTCGAGGCTGTTCCGGGACTGTTTCGGGGCTGGAATTTTGTCTAAAACTAAAGAAAAATTTCAGTGGTGGTGGCAGTAACATTCAGCAGTCAAAAGGAAGGGCGAAAAATTTTTTCAAGTCCGATCCGTGTGCCTAAGACACTTTCACTGCGTAAGGAAAGCGTTTTCTACAATTTGCATCGAAAGCAAGGTTGAAAAGTGTTCTTAAACCTTCTCCTTTTCATTTAAATTTACTGTTTTAATATGATTATATGCATGTTTAGATGAGTAGGCACAAAACAATATTCATATGATGAATGGTTATTATTTTTCATGTGATGAATGAATTTTGCATTGGTCGTAAATTTTTCCGGCTCTTATTTTCATGTTGGTTTTGTTTTTGGGATGTAAGGCCATAAGGCCATTGTTTACAATTGTTGTATTTTTATTTTCCAATATAATATTTCAATTGTTGTAATTTGGACCACTGAAGTCGCAAAAGGAGCCAACACCACCTTGGAGCGTGATTTGAATACCAAGGGATACCTTGGGTATTTTTTGTACTAATTAGATTAGTATAGGGAAAAATAAGAGCCCGGTCAATGCAAAATATTTTTTATGTTATATGTATGTTTAATTTGAATTGTTTGAATAACATGTCATATAGCTTAGGGTGCCTACTCTTGCATTTCACACGTCATAACATGCTTTAATTGCATTATCATTATAAACATGAAATATGATTTTATGTGATTTAAAATGTTTAAATTAGAATATGATATGCATGGAAAAATAATTAATTGGATTAATTGGTTTTAAGGTTTAAAATCTGAATTCTAATATATTGGGCTTAATTAGTGTATAATAAATTCCATTGGTATATAGGATGGAAACCCGGACATAAATTCCATAGCCGAATCCTAATGGACGGTAATGTGGTCTGCACTCGGGATACAATTCCACGTACCATTGGATTTTATAACGCACTAAGATTAATTAAATAGTTTGATATACATCTTGATTATTTTAGGTTCTAAAATTTTAAATCAATTAGTGTTCTAGTATTTTAAAAGTTAAAATATAATAGGCCACTAATACCACTCTAATTAAATTAGTTTAATTGAGTAATACAATTAGTAGAGACTAATGAAAATTAGTGATATAAATTTTAAGAGTTAAAATTGGTTAGGTCACTAATAGTGTACTAGTGTAAATAAGAGTTATGATTTAGCCGCCATAAATTTATGCAGACTAGTTAAATTAAAATATTAGATATTTTATAAATAGAAACCTTAAACTTAAAATAGTGAGTGGGAGAGGGATATACGACAGTATATCTCGCGATCTCTGTTGTTAATCTGAAAACGTGAGATTCAAAAGGCACATCGAGACGTCTTTGCTTTCGTCCGCCTACGGATGGTATCCATTTTGGGTCAATATCATGTTTGGATTCCGAGAGGATAGGGATTCTAGATGTATCTTGTGAACTGACCTACCCTACGGCGATACTTCACTCATTAAGTCCAAGAATCCTGAAACGGCGGGTCACATTCACAAATGAATAATTAACTGTTAATAAAATTCCTTGATCGAATCTAACGGTAGTTGTTAATATAGGAATAAGAGTTATTCCCGTATATATTAATCGAATGAGATTGTCTCGATCTATCATGCAAGTACTTGACCTATCCTACGGCGGCACTTACTTGTGGGATGATAGATTTCCGTGGCGTAGTAATTCTCTTAGGTTTCTAATTCGTTATTCATGGTTCATGCATCATGTTTAATTTTATGCCAAAATTTTTTGATGATTTTAATATGCAATGAATGTTAAATGCATGTTTATTTCATTTTTCAGCCATGATTTCTCCAATTATTTCAATACTCTCAAATGATAAATTAACGGGAGAAAATTATGTAAAATGGAAAAGTAACATGATAGCTATCCTCGTTTGCGAAGACCTAAAGTTTTTCCTAACAAATGAGTGTCTTCCTGAGTCGGCCAGAAATGATGGCCAAACTGTGCGCGATACCTACCAGAAATGGGTCGCATCAAATGAGAAAGCCCGCTGCTACTTACTAGCAGGGATGTCTGAGGTTCTTGCTGCAAAGCATTAACCTTTGGCTTCAGCATCTCAGATGATGGAGTCATTGCAGGGCATGTTCGAGCAGCCTTTGGAACGTCAACGTCATGAGGCCATGGTCTCAACGATGACTACTAAGATGAAGGATGGGACATCAGTCCGAGAGCACGTCTTGAGGATGATCACTTATCTCAACACTGCTGAAACCCATAGAGCTCGTATTGACGAGCATAGCCAAGTGACCATGATTATGGAAACTCTTCAAAAGAGTTTCTTACAGTTTAAAAGCAACTATGTC
Source organism: Zanthoxylum bungeanum (assembly GCA_019454045.1). Lineage (NCBI taxonomy): Eukaryota > Viridiplantae > Streptophyta > Magnoliopsida > Sapindales > Rutaceae > Zanthoxylum > Zanthoxylum bungeanum. Next base: position 8,649 of record SKCR01003886.1, on the reverse strand, counting down.
ATGAATAAGTTGACTTTTACTTTGACCCAGCTGCTTAATGAGCTCACCCACTACGAGTCCATGCTTGTGGATCCTCGTAAGTCCAATGCTGAGGCAAATGCTGCCGAGTCTTCTAAATCTACAAAGTTGAAGAAGAATAGCACTGGGAAGGCTAAGGCTAAGCCCATGAAGAAAAAGAACAAGAAAGGCAATAGATGCCAAGCCAAAGGTAAAATGTTTCCACTGCAACAATAACGGGCATTGGAAAAAGAATTGTCCTAAATACCTTGCTGAGCTGAAGGGGAAAAATGATACAGGTAAATATGATTTACTCGTTATCGAAACTCTATTAGTGGAGGATGATAAATCCGCATAGATTGTTGATTCTGAAGCCACTAACCATGTTTGTTCTTCTTTGCAGCTACTTGACTCATGGAGGGACCTTGCTGAAGGTGACTACTCCATGAGGGTCAGGATATGGGATGCCGTTTCAGCAAGAGTAGTGGGAGTTTCCAGTTTAAATTTTACAAATAATAGTTATTTAAATTTGAACAATGTATTATTCATTCTTGGTTTTCGCAGGAATTTGATTTCTATTTCTAAACTTTTGGATGATGGTTATTCAGTTTCATTTAATAGAAATTTGATTATTATTGGTAGAAATGGATTAACCATATGCATATGAAACTCAGAAAATAACTTGTATGTGTTAAGACCGTTAACACATAGGTCACTGCTTAAAGCTGAAATGTTTAAGGTTGAGAAACCTAAAACTAAACGGAAAAATATTTCTCACGATGACACATATCTGTGGCATCTTAGACTTGTTCATATTAGCCTTGACCGGATAGACAAATTGATAAAGAACGGAGCCTTAAATCAGTTAAAGCTCGGAACTTTCCAGTCTGCGAATCTTGTTTAGAAGGAAAAATGGCCAAGAGACATTTTACTGGAAAATGTATAAGAGCCAGTCAACCAATTGAGCTTATACATTCAGACATTTGCGGACCGATGAATGTAAGAGCCCGAGGTGGTTATGAATACTTCGTCACATTCATTTATGATTATTCTAGATATGGGTATGTTTACCTAATGCAGCACAAGTCAGATACTTTTGAAAAGTTCAAAGAGTATCGTGCTGGGGTTGAGAACCAGTTAGGTAAAACAATCAAAACTCTACGATCAGATCGTGGAGGAGAATACCTTGACAGAGATTTCAAGGAATTCTTAGTTGAGCATGAGATAGTATCCCAGCTCACAGCACCTGGAACACCACAGCAAAATGGTATTACAGAGAGGAGAAATCGGACCCTACTAGACATGATGAGATCTATGTTTGGTTATAGCTCACTACCTAGTTCATTCTGGGGATATGCACTGCAAACTGTAATGCATATCCTTAATGTAGTTTCATCTAAGTCTGTTCCTAAGACTTCCTTAGAGTTATGGATTGGTCGTAAAACTAGTTTGTGACATTTCCGCATATGAGGGTGTCAAACACATGTGCTGAAGAATAAGACTACAAAGTTGGAGCCACGTTCTCAGGTGTGCCTATTTGTAGGCTATCCTAAGGAGACTAGGGGTGGATTCTTCTATAATCCTTAAGATAATAAAGTATTTGTATCGACAAATGCTACGTTTCTAAAGGAGGACTATATGAGAGAGTTCAAGTCTCGAAGTAAAGTGTTACTCAAGGAGTTACTTGTTGGTTCGACCATCACAACATCGTCAATGACAGTTGATAAATACATAGCATATTTGACATCTGAGTGTCAGATGCAAGTTCATCAGAATGATCTACCACCTAGACGCACTGGGAGGGTTGTACGACAACCTGATCGCTATCTTGTAGTTGGAGAGCCACAAGTTGTCACATCTAGCGATGGTATAGATGATCCATTGACTTATCGTAGTGCAATGGATGATTCTGATAAAGAGGAATGACTCAAAGCAATGAACCTAGAGATAGAGTCTATGTATTCCAACTCAGTCTGGGAACTTATAGACCAACCTGATGGGGTGAAAGCTATAGGTTTCAAGTGGATCTAGAAGAGGGAGATGGGAGCAGATGGGAAGATACAGACCTTCAAGGCTAGGCTAGTGGCCAAAGATTATTCCCAGAAAGAGGGAGTTGACTATGAGGAAACTTTCTCGCCAGTAGCCATGCTCAAATCCATTCACACTCTTCTATCCATTGCCGCATATTATGACTATGAAATTTAGAAAATGGACGTCAAGACTGCATTCTTGAATGGCAATCTTGATGAGTGTATCTATATGGTACAACCAGAGGGGTTCATAGCCCAAGGTCAAGAGCAAAAAGGTTACAAGCTGCAAATGTCCATCTATGGACTTAAGAAATCTCGATCTTGGAATATAAGCTTTGATACCACGATCAAGTCTTATGACTTTGAGCAGAATGTTGATGAGCCTTGTGCATACAAGTGAATCATTGACGGGAATGTGGTTTTTCTTATTTTATACATCGATGATATTTTACTCATTAGGAATGATGTAAAGATATTATCGGACGTGAAAATCTGGCTAGCTAACCAATTCCAAATGAAAGATTTAGCAGAGGCTAGTTATGTTCTTGGGATTCAGATACTTCGGGATCGAAAGAAACGACTGTTAGCTATGTCGCAGGCATCCTATATCGACAAGGTGCTTGTGCGATTTGGGATGCAGAATTCCAAAAAAGGCAATCCGCCTTATCAGTATGGAATTCATTTGTCAAAGGAACAGTCTCCTAAGACACCTCAAAATGTTGAGGAAATGAGACATATCCCATATGCCTCAGCAGTTGGTAGTCTCATGTATGTTATGTTATGCACGAGACCAGACATCTGTTTTACAGTGGTAGTAGTCAGTAGGTTTCAGTCAAACCCATGATTGGATCAATAGGTGGCTGTGAAACACATTCTTAAGTATCTTAAGAGAACGAGAAATTATATGCTTGTATAGTCCGGTGAGGATATGATCCTAAGGGGATATACGGACTCTGATTTTCAGATAGATGTCGATTCTAGGAAATCAACATATGGAAATCTTGCATTGCTGACTCCACCATGGAAGCTGAGTATGTAGCAGTTTGTGAAGCAGCTAAGGAAGTAGTCTGGCTCCGTAAATTCTTGGGAGATGTGGAAGTTGGTCCAGATGTGGATAAACCACTCACACTTTATTGTGATAATAGTGGTGTAGTAGCGAATTCAAAAGAACAAAGAAGCCACAAGAGAGGAAAGCATATAGAGAAGAAATATCATCTCATCAGGGAGATAGTGCAGAGAATAGATATTACTATCACAAAGATTGCAGCCGAAGAGAACTTGGCTAATCCGTTTAGAAAGACCTTGTCGACTAAAGTGTTTGAAAGTCACATAGATGGTTTAGGATTACGTGACATGTCTCATTTGCTCTAGTGCAAGTGGGAGATTGTTAGGATGTATGCCCTAGAGCTGCATGTAATGTAGATGACTTTATATGCTTTGAAATAAAATGATGCATTATTCATTTATCAAAATGTTAGTTTAATTTTCGCATGTTATAAATTATCTTGATTACCCTAGATTACTTATGTGCCTTCAGACTTAGTGTATGAGTGTCATACACAAGAGGATTTAAGTCTGAAGTTAGTAATCTTAAACAGTCCATAGAGATCAAATAAAATGGGTACTTTGTTTGTGGTTTATCTATAGCTGCGGTCTATTCTATATTTGTATAGCGACCTTGATCCGGGATCGTCCATGTAGAGACATGAGAATGGAGGCACCTTGTATGATGTGATCATATAGGACTGGACCCAGATGGAAATGACTTTCTTATAATATCCGTTAAGCAAAGAAAATCATTTCGATCTACTAGATGGTCATATATGGATTGATCTTAATCCTGAGTGTACTACAAACTCTTGCATGGCAAGCTATGTCCTTTGATTTACAAAGGTGAGGTTGGTGTAGCAGTCCCGACCAATAGCTACGTACTTTAGGGGCATAGTCTGTTGTGTAGATGGGAACGTTTTACATAGATATGAAGTTCACTCTTTATTGCGAGATATAGAGGAGTATCTTCCTTAAGGGTTGATTCGGTACTTGAACGGTTTGAGCGCTCAAGTCTTTCTATTACGAATAAAAAAAATTAAAATTCATAATGGTTATGAATAAATCATTCATTAGAGAATCAATGACACTTAGGGTATAAATAATTAGAGAGGTATAACGTGACCCGACTCTAATTACAAGATACTTGTGAATGGTTAATTCGTATGTAGTGACTTTATCGATGGATACCGACTTGGTTCGGCTTAATATATCATATGCGGCAACGAGAGTGAAACTTCGGGTTTTTAGTGGAATATCCCGTAGTTAATGATTCAGAATATTTAATTAAGAGCTTAATTAATATTTCAAGATTATTGGAGCTCGGAACCGTAGGACCATTTGGTCCCCGTGCTAGCTCAATATACTATAGTGAATTTAGTATAATTGGATAGTCCAATTATATACTCACATATGTATAAATATTATTAATATGATTAATGATATTATTTGTCACACTTGAAACTATATATTAAAAGTTAATATATGGTTTTAATAATTATATGATAATTATTAAATGTATAAAATTAAATTATATCAGATATAATTTAATAAGGCCATTATTGGAATTTCAAGCATTGGATTTTGGAAACCCTTGATTATATTTGGAAGTTATGTTTTTTCAAAAGATTAATTGAATATTTAATTTTGTAACATTTTCTCATTATGGTAATTAAGATTGTTGTTACAAAATTTTTATTTTCACACATGCTTGGCCGAAAATTTCATATGGTAGGAGGGGAAATGGTTTGTTTTATTTTGTAAAATTAAACCCTTAGTATAAAAAAGAAAATATTAATTTTCTTTTGTAAGTCTTTCATTCTAACCCTAACCTTCATCTTATTCTTGTTCATTCTCTCTCAAAAGTTGAGACAAACCAAAAGAAAGAAAAAGAAGAAATTAAAAACAAATATCTAGTGTGATTAAATCTCTAAAACGTTTAGGGATTATTTTGTGAGTCTTGCCCACACAAGTTTCCGTTGGTAACGAGATATAGTTCGGAAGACTTTGTGGTGTCGAACAAATAATCATCTTCTTCTTATTCTTATTGTACTCGGCAGTGAGGCTTTGTTTTGCTCACTGCCGTCCCTTTACTTGGTGAAACAGAACTTGGTTTTGTTTCGTTTTAATCCAGTTTTTTTGGTGAACATTTTGTGGTGTTTTGGGGCTGTGTTGGGGCTGTTTTCAAGTGAAAAATTAGAACCAAAACACAACCATACCCCACGCATTTTAGGGGCTGTTTCTGCAGTGCGTTGGGAGCGAATTGGGTCCAAAACAGTCCAGTTTTTATCCGGCTGTTCGGGGGCTATTTCGGGGCTGGAATTTTGTCTAAAACTGAAGCAAAATTTCAGTGGTGGTGGCAGTAACATTCGACAGTCAAAGAGAAGGGTAGAAAAAATTTTCAAGTCCGATCCGTGTGCTTAAACTATTTCCTCTGAGCAAGGAAAGTGTTTCCTACATCAAATTCCTTTAAAGTTATTTTTAGTCATCGAGCATGTTAGGGGTGTTCACGGGTCGGGTCGAGTCGGGTCGGATTTTTCATAATTTTTTATGACCCGATCGGGTCGGGTCATTCGGGTTTTCTGACCCGAAACCTGAAATTTGTGAAGGTGACCTGCGCAGGTCGGGTCACAACGGGTCTGGTCAAAAAAACTTCATGTCGGGTCGGGTCGACATAATATGCCATGAATATAATATATATTTATTTTGATATAAATTTGAAAGTATGTGTGTGTAGCTGAAATGGTTAAGTGTTGGTTTAATTCATAAGGGGTTATAGGTTCGAATCTCAGTTATACCATAAATTTTGTTTTTTATTTTCATGTTTTTGGAAAAAAATACAAAATATCAGATTCGAACCGATGATCAAGTTCGAATTAAGTTACACCTTTGCCACTTCAGCTACATTTTTTTCTTGTCATAATTGTATCAATAAAACTATATATATATTTATATCAGGTCGGGTCGGGTCAGACCCAATTTTTTTGACCCCAACCCATGACCCGATCCGAAATTTTGGTTCGGGTTCAAATTGACCCGAATTTAATTTTAAAAATTCTTAAACCCGACCGGGTCGGATCGGGTCGCTGCGAGGGTCGACCCAACCCTATGAACACCCCTAAAGCATGTAATGGTGCAGCCCATAATTTAGCTAAGTTAGCTTGTAAGAATTATGTTGTGGGATTGTGGAGGGGGGGTTTCCGCCCTTTTTGCCGTGTAACTCCTTTCTTATAATGCAATGTTATTTCCTTTTCACAAAAATAAAAATAATAATCTTTTCCACATTAGATAAGATCTCTTTTACCTCCTAGAGCTAGCTGCGAAGGATAGGCAGCCTACGTTGTGACCTTTGGCTTCCACTTATGAGAAAAAAATTTAGGCAAAAATACAAAAGTGACCCTCTAACTTTCATATTTTTTCATTTAAGTCCGTTAACTTTCAGTTTTGTCAATTCAGTCCTCTAACTTTCAATTTTTGTCAATTCAAGGCTCCGTTATAAATTCATCACTGTTGCCGTTACAAATAACGACAACAGCAAAGTAAACGTACTCTGCCTGTTATTTAATTAATACCCTCAATTAGAAAATATAGGCAGACAGAGGAAGCTAAAGTAAAGTAAACGTACACTACTTGCATCTTCGAGCTATTTTTTGTCAAAAACACATATCTCAAGTTCAATATGACTTTTTGTCAAAAAATTATAAAAATTATAACTAGTGCTAGTAACGAAGATATGTATTTATTATAAGAGATTAAGATAATCAAATATTTTACCTACTATATTTAGACTCGAATCGAATGATTCGATTGTATTATTTCCAATCCTTCAAAAAAAAAAACACGAGAAGATATATTTTACACTGCAGTTGATCAGTGGACCCTAGCGACGAGTGTGAAAAATAATTATACGCAACTTATTTAACAAAAAGTCATATTGAACTTGTGATATGTGTTTTTGACAAAAAAAATAGCTCGAAGATGCAAGTAGAGTACGTTTATTTTGCTTTAGCTTCATCTGTCTGCCTATATTTTCTAATTGAGGGTATTAATTAAATAACAGGCAAAGTACGTTTCTTTTGCTGTTGCCGTTATTTGTAACGGCAACAGTGATGAATTTATAACGGAGCCTTGAATTGACAAAAATTGAAAGTTAGAGGACTGAATTGACAAAACTGAAAGTTAACGGACTTAAATGAAAAAACATGAAAGTTAGAGGGCCACTTTTATATTTTTGCCAAAAATTTATAAGGGAAAATTTTGTGGCCCTAGCCCCCAAGTACATTCAAGTAGGAAAAAATTCTGTGGTATAGGCTCCAAATTTTTTTTAATGTTATTATTAATTAATAATTTTAAACCAACTTAGATCCTCATTTTCATATGCTCGCCTAGGACCTGCCAAATCTCGGAGCCGCCCATATTGATGTTATTATTGCACTATATACGAAATCATTATTTTATTAAGTTTAGTAAAACTTTAGTCTATTTTTCATAGTTTATATCAATTTCAATTTAGGTTTTCTCTGACCTCGCTTAATATATGTCAATATAAAATTTTCTTCTTTTCTCATTAAGACTTTTAGAAGTTTATGTTAGACATACTCCAATCATTTTAGTCGTGAAAAAAAACTATGAGAGTACGTAGAGCCTCTTTAGTATTAGGGGCTCTATGCACTTGTTAGTATAGCTTATAATAGTGGTATGTAATTCTAGTATGACTTTTAATAATGGAATGTAATTTTAAAAAGTCGAGGGTACCCAAACGGAGATCGAATTTGTTGTGCTGGATATAAGCAAGTATCATTTGTTAATGTCATGTGCATAATTTTTTTTTTTTTTTTTTAACTTGGAAATCATGTCGCAAAACCATCCGATCCAAATTTAAATGAAACATATAAAATCATCAATTGTCTCAGACTCTTATAAGAAAAGTACCTCTTAAATTCGAACCATCACTTAGACCAAATCCTGGGACATGTGCCACCAAAACCTCTTGGGGACGTGTGCATAACTTTTCTCGAAATAGCATTTCAATGGTTGATCAAATTATTGTTGGCTCCACCAAAAAAAAATTAAAAAATTAAAAAATTTATGTTGATTATTCATAGAGATTTTGTTTATCCAGAAATATTTAGACAATATACAATCGACTTAAATTCGACTTGCTGCAGCCATCGACAGATAGACCCAAGATCAATCACTGAGAAACAAACAAGATCAGGAATTCGTACGGCCGACAGTCATATACTTTAAGATTCATACCATTCCCTCTCTATGGTTTCATTATAGAAATGAGAAAATAATACACCACGCAAGTTTACATTTCTTCTGTAATTGATCTTTTTAGTTTACATTAAAGATTTTGGTTCTGTAATGTATTCAATTTGAAACAAAAATATAATAAATAACCAAAAAAAAAAAGGTCAAGGCTGATGAAAAGAATTTGTTCCTTGCTCGTGGTGATTGAAAACAGGTGAGCTAACCACTGGAATATCCAGACTGCTTCCTTCAGTTTCCGGGGCAACTTCTCTCACATCGGCTATCCTCGCCTCTGTTGCCTGAATATCACTCCATTCAC
>SKCR01003885.1:0-36390 GCA_019454045.1 Zanthoxylum bungeanum | reverse complement strand
AATGGGTGAATACATGCATTCCATAGAGATATGTGAATACACACTACTGTTATTTACTTAAGCTCGGTGATAGTCTAGTTAAGTGTATATATACTTACTAGAGTTGGGCTATTAAAAAGAAGATTTATCATACATTCTGTTGGGATCTGTATCGACTACTAAATGGCTTAAGGCTCAACAACTTTTATCAACTATGCTGAGGTTTCTATTTACACTACTACATTCGTGCTACGTTATCTATGTGTCTGAATGTGCTGAACTTTCTTGTCATTTCCTACATTCTTCTTTACTATTTCCATTTCCTATCTCATGGCTCTAGGTCGTGCTACTGAAGCTAGTGGTAACTCATTCTTAAGGGCTACTTCTAGACTTTCGCTCTCTATCCTTGCTATAGGCTACAACTATGTCATTTAATCTTACTTTCCATATTGGTACTCTTGCTAACTTCTGAATATCTCTAATCTCATGGTTCTGTCCCTTTAAACTCACATGGATTTCTACTGGCATTACTCAGATCTAAGGGTTCTCACTAGTAATATAAATTTTCCTATCCAGAATCATGTCAAGTTCTTTGCTTATAACTTTGGAAATTTCCCTGCATCATTTCTGAGTAATCTATCCTTCAGTGTTTTCTGTTTCTGTCTTAGAATACACCATCATCAGGCTTCCTTATGGTTATCTTTATATATGCTAGTTAAGGATGGGGTAGGAGTTTCACGTCTCAACGGATGTCGATATGCTCGTTCTGATATTATATGTCCTGATAGAGTCTATTACTAATGTAGGATAGGTATGAGATAGACTCTGTCATGACAGTTTCCTTACCTAATATTACTGCGAGATTCGAAATCTGGGTAGTTTGGGGCCTCGTCTCCATCAGATTCATTGGTTGAGGCAACTAATATTTTTCGTATACGACGTTCATTCACTCTATCTCTTACAAGTCTGGGTTTGGGGTGTCTAGAATCCCTACATCATTTGTGGCATATCGTGTCTATTGGAAACTCTTTGACAAATTTTGATTTCTTGCTTTTTTATGTTTCTGACTAGTCTTCGTTAATAGGGTAACTTGTTATCTATAAGAGGTACCTGAAGGCTATTGGATCGGCTTGAAGAAATTTTATGAGGAGGAAAGTAATCTTACTTGGAGGGAAGAAACCTTACTTATATCTACTCGATACTTTACTCTTGTTCAGGTTTATTATATTCTCCTTACTACTATAGGTTCTGGCACTTTCTTATCTATCTAATTATGTATATCTATCTCTTATTGCCTCTGATTGCTTAAGCATCTATTCATCTTTGCGTACTTTTCTTATAGCTTTTTCTTTATAATCCTTTTGGAGGAATACTCTTAGAACTTTATTATTATGTTCTCATACCTTATCTTGAACTTCTGATGATAAACTTAGATGATTACAGAGGGATTCTCTGTTGGGACAAGGATTATGATTGCTTCCATAAGGAATGATATTCGAATGATTTTTGAAAAACGTTACTAATCTTTCTGTAGAACTTGATGATGTACTCGAGGATCAGATACTGGAGAGGTAGTGCCTCATATACTAGTATCTCGGGCATACTACGTATACAATACCCCAGCACTTTACCTACTGCAGTCACTGACTCCCTAGACCATGCATTGATACCATCTTTATAACATCTCTCTCTTGGAGATGCTATCGGCAGGTAATAGAATGATCTATCCCCCTGAGCCTCTGGCTTTCTGACTGTGATCAATACTGCTAAACTCTTCTAGAAATAAAAACCCATGCATAGAGACCATTCCCCAACTCATAAACATGAAATATAAATCAGAACTCATAACTAATAAATGTACTCTTAATAATACTCTTTTTTACAACTCTATTCATGGATATTTTGACTTATTACACACACATTCACAACTATGCATGTATCCAACACATGACTTTACTTGACTACGACTGTACTATGGCTCGATCTGGTGGACTCGGACCCTCTAGTGATTGCCATCAGTATCTATCCTCTCGAGCTCGTCCTCCAGGTAAACCTGTAAAATAAGAAACTGGGAGTGGGGAGGGTTAGATCGTTTGAACGATCTAGTGAGTGGATAATTTAAAATGAAAACTGATTCTTTTTAAAAATTAGTGGTTCTAGAAAATCCTCCCAGAAAATAACCTTTTCTGAAATCTCTTTCTTATCTGAAAACACAACTCTTTCTGCAAAACTATTCTGTAAATCTTTTCTGAAAACTCTTTCATAAAACTTATCTCTTCTGAAGAATTTGTTTCTGGAAATTCGTTTATGAAAATATTTATCTGAAAAATCTGTATCTGAATATATGTATCTGAATATCTGGCGTATGGGAGTGTTACATCTCGTCGTCCCCCAAGCCATGAAACTGGAGCCGGGGGTGCGGATCTATGCTACCCTCCTGACTCAGAATATGGGATCTAGGGGCATTTGTCATCCTTAGCCCTGAACTGTGCATGCGCACGATATTTATGTCCGTCAATTCTATGTTTGTACCAAGTTACAATTAAGGTGAATTTTTCCCTCATGCCTCGAGAAATCATAAAACTCAAGCTTTGAAAATCATTTCTTTTTAAAAACATTTCTCAAAACGTTCTCATTCAAAACACAATTGAAATTAATCTTGGCTAATGCCCTAAGTGGTCAAAAGTAAGTATTGATTCAAAAACATATAAGTAAACACAGTTTGAGAGGAGGGTCCACTCACAGTTTTTAGGATCTAGTTGGTACTATTTTGCTTCGTCGAAGAAAATTACGATTCCTACCAAGATCTATAAATGATAAACTTAATTAGAATACAAGTCGTGGAATATTCTTCGGAACTAGATTAGGTTTCTCAATTCAACTAACTATTACAACTACATGGCGTATGATGCTTGTAACATGACATAACACGTGTATATGAGCTGGTACGAAACTCTTAAGGTGATCCCTAACATCCCAAGTTGAAACTGAAAATGATATGAAATTTTTCATATATCGCGTCATGACGCCAAGTCTGGCACGTCGCGACACCCATGCAAGTAGAGCCAGGCAGAGGTCATGTTCTGTTTCGCGTCGCGATGCCAAAATCTACGTGTCGTGACGCCTACCTGATCAGGCGCGAGGCAGAGAGCCTCTACTTGTTACCCGTCGCGACGCCCACATGTTTAGACCGAAGCAGTGAGCACCTTTTGGTTACATGTCGCGATGTTGGGTGTTGAGCGTCGCGATGTTAGCCTGTTTTCAGGGCCTAAAACCAACTCTTGAATGGCTATACCCAAGTATAACTCCATCACCCCACACTATGACCTTCACACAAGCACTTCTTTAAACTCCAACATTCATATATGCTATATCACATTACACCATTAAGGCAACCCCATAATCTCATAATTCTTATTTTAGCTCAACATCTAGGATTTTTAAAATTTGGGCATTTCTTAATACACTCAACTTATTAGTTCTTTATCCACCTAGATGCAATCCCTAGCTTGTCAATAATACCAACATAGCATCATATCACCAAAATTCTACAATCCAAATTTTGGGTCAAGATTTATTTACCTTATTTCACTTGATTTCCTTCACCAAATAAGTCTTCTAAGCTTGCCATTCCTTTTCTTAGCTTGTAATGTGTTGATTTACCTTTGCTTCCTCATTACCGTTGGTGAGAAAAATGGTTTCCCTCTTCTTTCTTCCTTCTTTTCTTCTTTCTTCTCTCTTTCACGTTTTCTCTTCTTCACAAATGTTAGAGATACTGAATAGTGTTCCATATTTATGCTAGGGGCTGAATAAGTAAGGATTTAATGGTAAAATATTAGGAATTTTGAGAAACTGGGATAATTATCTAGATTAGTCCTCGGGTACTATTCATCCAAATTTTAAAATTGTATTTTTGACCTGTTTCTGAATCGAACTTGGAAAAATATCCAACACGGAGGTTGTAGGTCTCGATCTTAAATTTTCGACGATATAAAATTCATAAAATTTAGAGTTATTATGATAAATTTATGGCCCAAATACCCCAGGTGTCCGAATTTAATCTTGGATTGAATTCCGTATCGGAACTGCGAGGAATTTGTCAAATGTTCAAAAAGTCATTTCATGAGTGTATACGTGTTCGAACATGATTTATATTATGTATCAAACGTCCCATAATGTAATAGTCATCAGGATTACTGGGGTATTACATCTACATGAAGAAAATTTGAACGCCCCAAAAAATGTGAATGAAGAAAATTTGAACGCCCCAAAAAATGTGAATGAAAGGTTAAGGAAGAAAGTGAATAGTGTGTGTATTTATAAAGGATAAGAGCTGATTTCATCGTGCCACATCACCTAATTGCTTTATAAATCAGAGGTTACTATTCCCTTGAAAAATAATTATATTTTTGACTTATTTCTGGTCCGATTTTGGAAAAACACTCAACATGAAAGTTGTAGATATCGGTATAAGCTTTTCAACGATGTAAAGATCACAAAAATAGGACATCATATGAAATTGTTAAGGTAAAATTACAAGTTATTGTCTAAGCTCTGTTAAACTGAAAGAAAATATTGAAGTCGAAAATTTATCTCGAGTCTCCAATAGGGATTTTTAAGGTATGAATCCTATTTTTACATGATTATATGATTAATTACATGTCGTGCATGATGACTTACTGTACTGAACATGTCCTGACTGACCAAAGTTTTAGAGGTTGATTGTGTCGATAAAATTTGTCTTAAGACGATCAACATCACTGTAATTTTTTTGTGAAAAAATTCAGATAGTAGTATATATCCGGAATGATTTTTCCTTTCAAAGAATTTTTCACCAAGTTCTTGTATTATTTGTTTATTTTTTATGATTTAATTTACGCTCTTTAATTCGTACTTAAATTAAGAACGTGATCATTAGTTAAACTTAAGAATGTATGTTTTTTATTATGGAAAATAGATTTGTTTTACACATATTTTCTTTAAGTATATTAATGCCAGAACTTATCGTCTTGCAAATAGTAATTTAAATAATTTAGTGTGCCACTGGTGAACACTGCACAGAGGTAAACGATTTGTGCTGTGATGGACGGCATTTTATGTCTATTTTGGCATATTTTAATAAAAACAATGGAACTTCTGTAAAGTTATGAACTGAAAAGCATAGCTCAAAAGTCATAATAACAACATGATGTACCAACTCATTAATTTTTCTCTTTCTTTTAAACCTAGCATCATTTCGGAGGTGAAAAACGATAGAAACAATAATATATAATTAAACATCAGTCCTTTCCCAAAGCAAAATAAAAATAAAAATAAAGTAAAGGTGGATATCTAATTTGTTTAATCTAATATATACGTACTCCCCTTGCATTTTTGGGCTTAATGGCGGACATTACAGAGAATAATTAAAGTGTTTCGTACATAAACTTCAAAAGAGAGAGAGACTAAAGCCTCCACTGCTTTTGCAAATAAGTAAGGTAAAAGCTAAAGTAGAATTAATATATAATTGAGGTAATCTACTTGAAAGGTTTAACAGTCTTACGATTTGATATGAGATTCCTTATGACCAACTGCTATTGGCTTATTTTTCACACGAGGTAAGTAGAATCGGTTTCAATTTCGATGTTAAGAAAAATCAGAATTTATCCTTAAAAAAAAAATAATTTTTGATTATTAAGAATAGAAAAGTACTCTATTAATAGGATACCTTAGTCATTGGTTTCGGTTCGATTCTAAATCGATTTCGGATTACTTGTTTTGACAATAAAAAAATAAATAAATTATAAGAAAATACTGAAATTCTGGAAAACATTTTATTTTTTTTCCTATCGTAGTGTGTTAGTAAATTCCTTGATAAAATGCATTAAGTAATCTCAGCTGTCATTGCATCAGCCATAATTCAGGACTAATAATTATTAATTTCCTTCAAATATTTGTAAGTGCCACAAATAATCAGGTAAATATGCCAAGGAATGAGTATTTTATCAGAAATATGATTCTGAAAAATGATAATTGAGAAGAAAATTAATTTATGTCTAATTGATCCTATTTCGGCTTGATGAGGCAGCATATCATTTTAGACTGTGTGGGTCGGAACCAATGTTATGTTTTCTCTTTTTTATTCCAAATGAGAATTTGCAATTGCCAAAAAGAAAATTTATTTTTAAACAGAATAATATAAATACATTTTTTAACAAAAAAAATGATTTTATTTATGTAATAAATATATTGTAATTACACTTTAGACTAATTCAAGTTTAAATGCTTCTATTATTTTATTTTATTAATAAATTTTATTATTTATTACTAGATCTACAAATTGACACTTAAATAACCAATTTCCCTATATATATATATATATATATATATATATATATATATATATATATATATATATATATATATATTTAAGAAATACAAATAAAAATTTTATAAAAAATATATTAGAGGTAAATGACAAAAAATCTCAAATCTCTATCGAGATTCAGTATCATATATTATTCAGTAGGAATTCATAACTATTTTTTATTTATTTTATTTATTATATTATTTAATATAAAATTAAATATGAAAGCATTTACGATGAAATTAAATTACAGTGTAGTTCTCCTTACATTTATTAAGATAATTACATAAAATAATTTTCTATAAAAATATTATTGATGGTGGTTTTTTACCCTTAGAAGTCAGAAGTCAGAAGTCTGAAGAGGGGTATAATGAGGTTTGCAATTGACGGGCGGTCCGAAGTCCTTGCAAAGGACGAGGTTAGGCAAAAATGTCCGAGCCCGAGGTACAGAAGGTCAACCCGAGGGCAGAGTTGAGATACCGATGTGTGAAGGCCAACCAGATCTTATAAGAAAGTATCAGACTCGACAACACTGGAACATTTGTGAAGATTGACCCGAAGTGGTCAGGTTTGGCCCAACATCGGACTCTCAGAGCAGCCTCGGCATCGGACTCGGCATTCAGAGCCTCGGATTGATAAGACAGAAGTAGGCCAACGGCACATGTGATGGATCAGGGCTACGAATTTATTGACTGACACACGCAGTCGCCAATGGCAGTTGGAATACAGGCTAGTACATGAGTTGAAATGTGTAGTAGAGGGTAAAATAAATTGGTTTAATGAGATATATGTGGCACAAATTAGTTGTGCCAGATGGCATGTTAATGTGGATGACATCACGAAGTTGGTGTAATAGTAGAATTTAACCTAATATATAAAGGGTTTGAGAACTCATTGTAAATGGTTGGCTAATTTATCTCTTCACTTGAAAAAAGAGAGCAAAAACTAACTTTAAGCAAGAGCTAGTTAGAGGTCGGTCAGGTGTGTAATCGAGAGTTAGTGCAGGTCGGTAATGTTGGGTTTTCTAGGTCAAACCAAGATCAATTAAGCAAATGAAATGTGCGAATACAACAAAGTAAAGTAGCGGAAATACTCACTTTGATCGGATTTGCGATACGATGAACACACAAAAGTTTTTGCTCCTTGAGACTCTCAGCCAAGCCCCTTGTTTGTGCTCCAAGCTCCTCTTTGTGTGGATCTTCAAGCTCCAAGCTTGGGTGTAGATTTCATGCTCATAGATGGGTTTCCATATCACCTTTGAATGACTCATTGGATGTGATAGCACCATGAAAAATTTGCAACAAATCTTCCATTTGCTCCTTTTAACTCTCGGCCAATGAGAGAATTTGAGAGAAAAATTGCACAATTTGTTGGACAATTATGACCCATAGCGTCACTATTTGTACAGATCATGGTGTTGTTGTACAAATTAACTGTGTGACAAAGGAGATTGCACTCATATCATTTGTGATTAGATCACATAGATGTATAAATGATAGGAGGTCCTTATGATTTGTTCCTGGATTGAGAATGATATGAGACAGTATCAGTCCATGAAAGATAAATCATTAAATATCCCTAGTCAGAGTATTATCGAAATTGGACATCGATAAATACGTAAAAGACTAGTATTGCACTTGTGCGCGTTGTGGGCATAACGACATAGTTCTCATATATTTGGGTATAGGATACTCATGCAAGTGTAATAGGAGGTTGTGTTTTACCGATGGTACGGGAAACAGCTTCGTTCTGGATAGACCCCCTCGGAATTCCATTGGTAGTATGACTATGTGTCTATGGAAGTCTGAAATCAGGGTAGGTGTATTTGGTCTTAACCTGAGACTTGCACCACTAATACTTGCGACAATCAATATACTTTGGTTGCGTTCGTCCAGGACTTTAACAGGTTCTGTGTACGCCAATGCTAGGTATATTGAGAATCGTAGTGTGTTGGGTGTGATGTCAAGACGGAAGTATCACTCCAATCATAGTGGAGATGATGGTCACGAAGGATACGGGACTGGTTCTCTTAAATGCTGCAGCTATCGGGATAAAATGACAAGGTCATGTTTATCCGATTATAGAGACTAGTTACCAGACATCCGACATGTGCTTCGTACGGGGCAGACACAATTCCAACCCTAGGCCTAGACGTGATCATCCGATACTGGATCGACATACACAATACCACTTATACTACGCCTGATATAGATCCTTTATTCCTGTAAGGATATTTCCGGAGAATTGGGTAGGCATGACGCTTTGCCTTGTAAATCGGTAAAACGTAATACTTGGTACTTACGTTTTTGGATAGTCCGACGACCGAATTTACTGCCAACATATCCGGGGATCTCATGGGTCTCTTCCCAAAGATTCACCGATGACGTATGACTCGCACTCTAAATTAATCTGGGATTAATTAGAAGAGAGAGAAAATTAATCTAGGATTAATTGCGGAGATATTTTATCTGGGATGAAATATCATTCAAAGAGAGGGAACAATTAATTTGGAATTAATCGATAAATTAATATATTCGATATATTAAACGAAATTGGATTTCGACGCGGAATTAAAATTAGATTTTAATTCGGGCGAACGAATTAATTTAGAATTAATTCGTTAGCGACGTGAATAGTAATTATGCTAGGCATGATTATTTAATTAAATTAGATTTAATTACGTCGCAACGGAAAATTCGTTAATTTGGAATTAGCGAACCCGAGCCTGAGATTATTTGCGAGCGCATTCGCATTTCGAATTCGAGTGCGGCACGCAAGTCAAATCAAGCGTCAAATCGCTAGTCGCATCTAGCATCACATCATTCGTCAATCAAGTGATGGATTTCTTTCACTTTGAGTGATTGACGCCAGTCACTATTCATTGATTGATGAATTGATGGAATGATGGGAGTAGTTGAAGCCTTTAATGGCTTGACTTTTCAAAGAGAAAAATTGGTATATGTTATTGATTTTTGAAATCAATTAAAACTAATACACATTTTTCTCCCTCTCACACACAACTCCTCTCTTTTCTCTCTTCACAATCACGCCCAAGGGGCTGTTTCTTCTGGTTTTGCCGAGAAGAATGGAAGCATGAGTGTGTGGTTTTTGTGGCCAAAATCACAAGAGCTAGCACTCCGAGAGACATGCGAAGGTGATAGGGAAGTCCACCCATGAGCAGGGAACCATTCAACGAAGCTTGGAGCTTGACGAAGGACCACCATGGACGCCAAAATAGTGAGCTTGGAGCAGTCCACTGCCGTGAGCTGCAGTGCACAGATTTTGAGTTTTGTTCATTACCGCGTCGCTCAACCGATCGAATTAAAATCTAATTGTAATTCCGCGATGAAATCTAATTTCATATAATATATCAAATATATTATTTTATCGATTAATTCCAAATTAATCGTTCTCTCTCTTTTAATTGAATTTTATCCCAGATAAAATTATCCGTAATTAATCCTAGATTAATTTTCTCTCTCTTATAATTAATCCCAGATTAATTATGTGCGAGTCATATGTCATCGGTGAATCTTCGGGAAGCGGCCCATGAGATCCCTGGACATGTTGGCAGTAAATCTGATCATCGGACTATCCGAACACGTACGTACCTAATACTACGTTTTTTCCGATTTATGAGACTTGGTTGGCTTCTAGCAAAGCACAGTGCCTAACCAATTCTCCGGAAATATTCTTAAAGGAATATATAATCTATATCAGGCGTAGTATACGTAGTATTGCGTATTGCGATCCAGTATCGGATGTCACGTGCTAGGCCTGGGGCTGGAATTGTGTCTACCCCGTATGAAGCACATATCGGATCTCTGGTAACTAGTCTCTATAATCGGATAAACATGACCTAGTTATATAATCCCGATAGCTACAGCATACAAGAGTATCAGTTTCTTATCCTACGTGACCATCATCTCCATATGATTGAAGTGATACTTCCATCTTGACAACACACCCAATACACTACGATTCTCAATATACCCACAAGAGGCGTACACAGAACCTGTTAAAGCCCTGGATGACTAAAACCAAAGTATATTGATTGTCGCAAGTATTAGCGATGTAAGTCTCAGGTTAAGACCAAATACACCTACCCTGATTCGGACTTCCATAGACACATAGTCATACTACCAATGGAATTCCGAGGGTTCTATCCAGAACGAAGATGTTTCCGTACCATCAGTAAACACAACCTCCTATTACACTTGCATGAGTATCCAATACCCAAATATATGAGAACTATGTCGTTATGCTCCCACATCGTGCACAAGTGCAATACTAGTCTATTCCGCATTATCGATGTCCAATCTCGATAATACTACGACTATGGATGTTTTAATGATTAAACCTTAATGGATTAATATTGTCTCATATCTTATTAATTTGGAACTAATCATATGGACTCTTATCATTTATATATCCCGGTAATCTAATTACAAATGATAAAAAAGCAATTTCCTTTGTCACATAGTTAATTTGTACAACAACATCATGTTCTGTACAAATAGTGATGCTATGGGTCATAATTGTCCAACAATCTCCCACTTGGCCTATAGCCAATCACTCAAGTGTCCTACACTTGAACTATGTACTGGTCGCTCAAAATTCTGCTGAGAAACTGCTTTCGTCAGCGGATTTGCAAAGTTATCATCTGATGCGATTTATTTGATCATCACATCGCCACGATGTATGATCTGAACGAATCAGATGAATAGTTGAAGTATATATTTGGATCGTTGATGAG
This sequence comes from Zanthoxylum bungeanum, assembly GCA_019454045.1. Classification (NCBI taxonomy): domain Eukaryota; kingdom Viridiplantae; phylum Streptophyta; class Magnoliopsida; order Sapindales; family Rutaceae; genus Zanthoxylum; species Zanthoxylum bungeanum. The sequence continues at coordinate 25,309 of SKCR01003885.1, read as the reverse complement.
ACCATTAATTCTTTAGCCTGTGTTGTAGCCTAGCTCACCCGCTAACAGAACTACACCTAATCTGATTATGATTGTTATAGATCCAAATCGCTTCTATTGCTGCCTCAGCTACAGCAATATTCCGCTTTTGTTGTTTATTCGGTAACAGCATCTTGCTTGGAAGATTTCCAGCTCACTGTTCTGTTTTTTAAACTATATAGTACCTTTATTACGACTTATAATCGTTAATATCGGTTTGGGAACTTACAGCGGTGAACCCAGTCACTTCAAGTTCTCCTTCTCCATAACTTAAGAAAGCATCCTTAGTTCATCTAAGATACTTAAGGATATTCTTAACATCAATTCAGTGACTATCACTTGGATGGGCCTGATATTGACTCCATGTGCTCAAAGCATATGAGACACCAGGTCACGTACGTATGTTGGTTGGTATACATGGAATCTATTTCGGACATCATGGCACTTTGCCATAATAGGGAGTCGATACCTTGTATCACTTCCTCATACGTAGTCGGTTTGTCTTCCTCAATAAGATTAACATCTACATAAGGTGAGATCAGAAACCCATACATCTCAGGTTATTTTCTAACTCTCTCCGACTTACGTGATTCTTGTGTATTCGAAGATTGTGGTACAGTTTCATCCCTGATGAACTGTTTGTGTTCCATTATGACTCGGTGCCTAAAACAGTATTACTCTTATTTTCATCGAGTTTTACTTTCCTCCCACTTACCACTGCACATAGGTATTTGTAGACAACAGAACTTGACGACGCTGTTCTAGGCTCGCGGCCTAGTTGGGAGTACGAAATAACATGGAGTCGCCACCCGGTGTGAACCGGGACAAAGATTTAAGGCCGCACTCACCCCTCGCAAGGGAAGACCTCAAACCGTTGGGTTCGGAATGGTCCCTTACTTATGTCACTTGTGATGATATAATTTGTGCAATAAACTAACCGAATCTATTCAACATTCATGCTCAAGGATACTTAGATCTAACATGCTTTCATCCAAATAATTCCACGCAATGTAACACAACAAGCATATTGAACCATTAAATCAACATGTAAAAATCATTACCCAAACGCATCATAAACTAAGAACATGCATAATGAACAACCTAAACATGCTTTAACAAATGAATAACAAACTAAATTAAACCATGCTTTAAATAATAAACATATAACCTAAAGACTATAACATGCTCAAATACAAATTTGGATGAGACGAGATATGTGTATCTTAAGTGGTACGTGGCATTGTATCCCGAGTGCAGACCATACTACCGTCCATTCGGAATCGGCTATGGAATTTATGTCCGGGTTTCCATCCGATATACCACAAAAGGGAACACATATCCCGCTCATCCAACAATCACATCATGCCTCAAACGACTCTCATGCAATTATATATCAAGATAAATAAACAAAAATAAAGAAGATAAGTAAAAAGGGTGCCCTCAGGTCTAACCTCTTTTGTCGTCTAAGAAAGGGCGTTACACGTCCGTTGGAAGGGAGATTGATCAGATGCTTTTCCGATTTGTCTACTCAATGTCTTTCCTCGCTGCTTTGATGCTCGGGCTGCTGTTTCAAGTCCGTTTCACTGCTGTTTCGCTGCTACGTTTCAGGTCACTGTCTTGGTGATTTAGTGGACTGTTTTGAGTGATTTTGGTGGCTTAGGGGGTTGCGTTTTTAATGGTTTTTTAGGGAAACTTTATGGAGATTTTTGAGTGTTTTCTAGGTGTTTTTAGGGATATTTTTCTGGCTAAATTCGTAGCCAAAACTGACCAGAACAGAAGGTGAAGATGCGGCAGTTCAAGGTGCAGTGGGGGCGTTTTTGGGGACTGTTTTGGGGCTGCGAATGGGGCTGTGTTTGGAGAGTGTTTAGTGCGACTTTAGGGCTTTATTTGAGGCTTATTTTGGTGTGTTTTAGGGCTGTGAATGGTGGCTAAAATTCGGCAATGGAGGGCAGTGAAAGGGGCTTAGGCGTGAAGGGTGTTGGTGAAGGATGAAAGATGCGGCAATGGAGGGTGCTTAGGTTTAATGATTCGGCAATGGAGGCTTCAAGGAGGTTTTTGGACGTGGAAGGAGGCTTGAGAAAGTGTTTGGGACGTGCTTGGGGAAGTATGTGTGCTAGGTTTTGAATGGGGGGTGAAGGCCTCTTTTTATAGGCAAAGAGAGAAGACTTTCCTAATTTGAATAGGAAAGAATCTCCTAATTGGTTCTTCATAAGGAATAGATCTCCTTATTTGGGGTGGTGATTGGATTTGATTTGGTAGGGATTTGATTTGATTTCTTTTATTTAGGTAAGGATTTTATTTGATTTCAACATGTGATAAATGTGCATATCCCTAATCTAGGAAGCCATGGGCGTGAATAAGGCTCTATGGACGTGGGCTTTGGTTTGACTTGGTTTGATTTGGGTATTTGGGTTTGGTTTGGGTATTTGGGTTTGGTTTGGGTTTGGTAGGTGGTCTATGGGGGGTTTTGGGCCTAAGATAAGCTTTGAAACGGAAGTCCAACAAGCAACCGAAGCTAAATAACGAGGTTAATTCCAACAAAAATTCCATTTTCCAACTTTACCCTTCCAACGTCTGTTTCCCGCGACTTTCATGACTAAAGAGGTAGTTGCCTCCATATGAGACTCATCATTGGGCTAATGTGTAAAAATACAATGCCTACAGTCGCCCCCACTTTGATGGGACTTGTGCAGTGTGTGACAATGACAATCCTATCAAAGTACGTGCAATGCATTTTTACTTACCTGGCTCGCCAGCTGTCACCTGGTCTGCCTGCTGTGCTGAATTGATAATGCTAAACCCCGTACCTAGGGTGTCGCGTTTGCGTCTCCGTACCTAGAGTGCCGCAGTGATGATGTTGGTTGTCTGGATGCTAACCCCGTACCTAGGGTGTCGCAGTGACGTCTCCGTACCTAGAGAGCCACAAATGTCTGAATAGTCCACATGACGTACCTGGCGTGCTAACCCCGTACCTAGGGCGTCGTTGTGGTCTGAATGCTAACCCCGTACCTAGGGTGTCGCAGTGACGTCTACGTACCTAGAGAGCCATAAATGCCTGAATAGTCCACATGCCGTACCTGGCGTGCTAACCCCGTACCTAGGGCGTCGCTGTGGTCTGAATGCTAACCCCGTACCTAGGGTGTCGCAGTGACGTCTCCGTACCTAGAGAGCCACAAATGTCTGAATAGTCCACATGTCGTATCTGGCGTGCTAACCCCGTACCTAGGGCGTCGCTGTGTCTGAATGCTAACCCCGTACCTAGGGTGTCGCAGTGACGTCTCCATACCTAGAGAGCCACAAATGTCTGAATAGTCCACATGCCGTACCTGGCTTTCTAACCCTGTACCTATGGCGTCGCTGTGGTCTGAATGCTAACCCCGTACCTAGGGTGTCGCAGTGACGTCTCCGTACCTAGAGAGCCACAAATGTCTGAATAGTCCACATGCCATACCTGGCGTGCTAACCCCGTACCTAAGGTGTCGCTGTGGTCTGAATGCTAACCTCGTACCTAGGGTGTCGCAGTGACGCCTCCGTACCTAGAGTGCCACAAATGTATGAGTGCTAACCCCGTACCTAGGGTGTCGCGGTGACTCCTCCGTACCTAGAGTGCCACAAATGTTTGAGTGCTAACCCCGTACCTAGGGTGTCGCGGTGACGTCTCCGTGCCTAGAGAGCCACAAATGTCTGAATGCTAACCCCGTACCTAGGGTGTCGCGGTGACGTCTCCGTACCTAAAGAGCCATAAATGTCTGATGCTAACCCCGTACATAGGGTGTCGCAGTAATCTGAACGCTAATCCCTTACCTAGGATGTCGCAGTGATGTCTCCGTACCTAGAGAGCCACAAATGTCTGAATGCTAACCCCGTACCTAGGGTGTCCCATTTTTCTGGTTGCCGTACCTGGCTGAACTGATATCTCCATACCCGGAGTGCCATACCTGGCAAACTGATCTGATGTCTCCATACCCGGAGTGTCGTACCTGGCTGATCTGATATCTCCATACCCGGAGTGCCGTACCTGGCAAAACTGATCTGATATCTCCATACCCGGAGTGCCGTACCTGGCTGATCTGATACTGATGTCTCCATACCCGGAGTGCCATACCCGGAAAAACTGATGATGATAATGATGTGGGCCTCGCCCTCAGAGTGCCATACCCGGCGTGCCATTCTCGGCGTGTCCATTCCCGGACAATAACTCCATTCTCGGAGTGCCATTCCTAGCGTGCCATTCTCGGCGTGCCTATTCTTGAGCTGTCCATTCCCGGACTATATCTCCATTCTCGAAGTGCCATTCCCGGTGTACCATTCTCGGCGTGTCCATTCCCGGACTATATCTCCATTCTTGGAGTGCCATTCCCGGCGTGTCATTCTCGGCGTGTCCATTCCCGGACTAAACTGATCTGATGTAATGTGGGCCTCGCCCCCAGAATTCCATACCCGGCAGAAACTGATACTGATGTAATATGGGCCTCGCCCCCAGAATGCCATACCCGGCAATGCTGATACTGAGTAATGTGGGCCTCGCCCCCAGAATGCCATACCGGCAAGACTGATACTGTTGTAATGTGGGCCTCGCCCCCAGAATGACATACCCGACAAGACTAATACTGATGTAATGTGGGCCACGCCCCCAGAATGCCATACCCGACAAGGCTGATAATGATAAAAATGTGGGCCTCGCCCCCAGAGTGCCATACCTGGCAAGACTGATACTGATTCTAATACGGGCCTCGCCCCAAACTGATGCTGATGTGGGCCTCGCCCTAAAATGATGCTGATGTGGGCCTCGGCCCTGGGATTCATTCCAAATTCTGACGACATGGGCCTCGGCCCTGGGATTCATTCCAAATGTTGAAGACGTGGGCCTCGGCCCTGGGATTCATTCCCTGGATTCATTCCAAATTCTGACGACGTGGGCCTCGGCCCTGGGATTCATTCCCTGGATTCATTCCAAATTCTGATGACGTGGGCCTCGGCCCTGGGGTTCATTCCCTGGATTCATTCCAAATTCTGAAGACGTGGGCCTCGGCCCTGGGATTCATTCCCTGGATTCACACCAAAACTCTAGCGATGTGGGATTCATTCCCTTGGGATTCATTCCCGAAACTCTGACGATGTGGGCATCGACCCTGGGATTCATTCCCCAAACTGCTGATAAGGTGGGCCTCGACCCTGGGATTCATTCCCAAAACTGCTGATGATGTGTTTTTGTTTCTGGTGGGCTTGTCTTTGCCGCTTTCTCTTTTTCTTCTTTTGAGACCTGTGAATACAAAACAAAACAAACACAAAAAAGAATGCAAAATATGTTACGTGTATGCATGCATGCATGAATGAATTTCTTATTCCGCTGGGTTAGGTCTTCCGTCAGTTCTCTCAGGTGATTGCTCAGTCTTCTCTCTGGTCTCATGACTCAATATCTTGTTATGTCCCTTATTCGCGATGTGGGAGACTGGTCGCCCCCAGTGTTGGTTTACCTTTCTGCTCTCCGCTGTTTGTACTTGGTCAAGATGAACCACATGGTGGGGCTTTCCATATCATAATATATCACATGCTACGAAATAGTACCAATAGTTACACATATTATTGCCCTCAAAGAATGCTCAGTATTGAAACCAGAGAACCTTCAAAACATTCAACGTAACTCAAATCCAAGTCTTTGAATAAATGATCTAAGCCAGACTCAAAGTGGTGTGTGCAAATGTTCCTTTGCGGATTCATCCCTAGGTAAGCTAACTCAATGATTTCATTTCAAAAATCGGGATCGATGGGTCAAACCAACCTAGATATCTCAATTATGCTGCAGTTGCTTTTCTGTGCTCAATGTGGTATGGTTTTCTTTCTCTTTTTCTCTTGTCTCTTTCTTTTCTCTTTTCATTTTTAACTTCTTTTTTCTTTTCTTTTCTTTTTTTTCTTTTTTCTTTCTCTTTTTTTTTTCAACACACATATCCTTTAAGGTAGCATTTCTCCTCATGGTGGTCCTAATACTCGCCCATGGGTAGCTTCACGCTTATCGGTTATAGGTGATTCAATTCTTTTTCTTTAGAGACTTTTCTTTCATTTTCAACCATACCACACATCATAACATAAGCAAATCAAGATAGACATCTAAGCAAACGGTCATTCACCGACCTACAATTTCTTCAACTAGTCACTTTGCTAACTACTCAGGTTTTCACTGCTAAGAACCATAATCAAGTGCTTATGAGTCTAACATAGATCAATTACTCAAATTCTCAGATAAAAGCACGTCAAGGGTTTATCGTTTCTAAAGTTTCACTCTAAAGCAGTCAATTTCATCATCGGACTTATGTCTAACTATCAAGGACAACATTTTTTTCTCTCTTTTTTTTTCTTTTTTTCTTCTTTCTTTTTTTTTCTTTTTCTCTTTCTTTTTCTTTTTCCCTCTTTTTTTTTCTTTTTTTTTCTTTTTTTTTTTTAAAGGCCCCCTCAATGGTCTTTCTATCCTTACCGTGAGGTTTTCTGTTCCTCAGTTTCCTTTTCCCCGATATCTATGTTTTCTAAACTCTTCTTGACAAGTCCTCTTTTATCCCTAACCCAACGGATATCTATGATGGCTTTTAAGACACGAGGGTTAACATGATGCATGTATGCATGAGATGCATGTTGTATGAGACACAATATGCATGGGGTTATCAAAAGCATAAAGGGTGGCTCCTATATGTCACACAACTATGGTTCACATTTGGGTTTACAAGAGTGTGGACAAAGGCTCTCGTTTGACGAAGGATTACCCACAACTAGGACTCCCCACTCAAGGGTTCAAGCGACCAAGTGAGTGCACCTTTTTTATACCTTACGGTACGTGCCAACGAGTTACGGTGTGTGACTAACTGTCGAATGGATTTCCCGTTGTAGATTCCCCAGAGGGAGGGTGGAGCGAGGCTCTCTTAAGTACCCAAGCCCCTTAGGTTCTTATCGCTTGGTGTCAGGAATAAACAACGAGTCCTCCAAACTAGTTTGTCACAATGAGCTACAAGTAATGATTATCTAGGTGCCTTCACAGCTTTTCCCCGAGGGGTAGTGAATGAAGGAAGACACCCAACCATCACCTAGCTTCAACAAAGCCTTTGATTAACCCCTTTCAACTCACTATCGAAACGATTAACTAAAGCACAAATCATAAACATCACAAGACATGATTTCGGGGCCGATTCAAAATATCCCCAGTGGAGTCGCCAGACTGTAGACAACAGAACTTGACGACGCTGTTCTAGGCTCGCGGCCTAGTTGGGAGTACGAAATAACATGGAGTCGCCACCCGGTGTGAACCGGGACAAAGATTTAAGGCCGCACTCACCCCTCGCAAGGGAAGACCTCAAACCGTTGGGTTCGGAATGGTCCCTTACTTATGTCACTTGTGATGATATAATTTGTGCAATAAACTAACCGAATCTATTCAACATTCATGCTCAAGGGTACTTAGATCTAACATGCTTTCATCCAAATAATTCCACGCAATGTAACACAACAAGCATATTGAACCATTAAATCAACATGTATAAATCATTACCCAAACGCATCATAAACTAAGAACATGCATAATGAACAACCTAAACATGCTTTAACAAATGAATAACAACTAAATTAAGCCATGCTTTAAATAATAAACATATAACCTAAAGACTATAACATGCTCAAATACAAATTTGGATGAGACGAGATATATGTATCTTAAGTGGTACGTGGCATTGTATCCCGAGTGCAGACCATACTACCGTCCATTCGGAATCGGCTATGGAATTTATGTCCGGGTTTCCATCTGATATACCACAAAAGGGAACACATATCCCGCTCATCCAACAATCACATCATGCCTCAAACGACTCTCATGCAATTATATATCAAGATAAATAAACAAAAATAAAGAAGATAAGTAAAAAGGGTGCCCTCAGGTCTAACCTCTTTTGTCGTTTAAGAAAGGGCGTTACACGTCCGTTGGAAGGGAGATTGATCCGATGCTTTTCCGATTTGTCTACTCAATGTCTTTCCTCGCTGCTTTGATGCTCGGGCTGCTGTTTCAAGTCCGTTTCACTGCTGTTTCGCTGCTACGTTTCAGGTCACTGTCTTGGTGATTTAGTGGACTGTTTTGAGTGATTTTGGTGGCTTAGGGGGTTGCGTTTTTAATGGTTTTTTAGGGAAACTTTATGGATATTTTTGAGGGTTTTCTAGGTGTTTTTAGGGCTATTTTTCTGGCTAAAGTCGTAGCCAAAACTGACCAGAACAGAAGGTGAAGATGCGGCAGTTCAAGGTGCAGTGGGGGCATTTTTTGGGACTGTTTTGGGGCTGCGAATGGGGCTGTGTTTGGAGAGTGTTTAGTGCGACTTTAGGGCTTTATTTGAGGCTTATTTTGTTTGTTTTAGGGCTGTGAATGGTGGCTAAAATTCGGCAATGGAGGCAGTGAAAGGGGCTTAGGCGTGAAGGGTGTTGGTGAAGGATGAAAGATGCGGCAATGGAGGGTGGTTAGGTTTAATGATTCGGCAATGGAGGCTTCAAGGAGGTTTTTGGACGTGCAAGGAGGCTTGAGAAAGTCTTTGGGACGTGCTTGGGGAAGTATGTGTGCTAGGTTTTGAATGGGGGGTGAAGGCCTCTTTTTATAGGCAAAGAGAGAAGACTTTCCTAATTTGAATATGAAGAATCTCCTAATTGGTTCTTCATAAGGAATAGATCTCCTTATTTGGGGTGGTGATTGGATTTGATTTGGTAGGGATTTGATTTGATTTCTTTTATTTAGGTAAGGATTTTATTTGATTTCAACATGTGATAAATGTGCATATCCCTAATCTATGAAGCCATGGGTGTGAATAAGGCTCTATGGACGTGGGCTTTGGTTTGACTTGGTTTGATTTGGGTATTTGGGTTTGGTTTGGGTATTTTGGGTTTGGTTTGGGTTTGGTAGGTGGTCTATGGGGGGTTTTGGGCCTAAGATAAGCTTTGAAACGGAAGTCCAACAAGCAACCGAAGCTAAACAACGAGGTTAATTCCAACAAAAATTCCATTTTCCAACTTTACCCTTCCAACGTCCGTTTCCCGCGACTTTCATGACTAAAGAGGTAGTTGCCTCCATATGAGACTCATCATTGGGCTAATGTGTAAAAATACAATGCCTACAGTATTCCTCTTAGGAAAACTACATGGCGAGCAACAATTAAATTGTTCTCTTGTGAGCTGTATAAGTACTATACTTTGGTTACCCTATGATAACCTACAAATTAGGCACTTATCTGATTTGGGTTCTAGTTTGGTATCATCCAAACATATGCCCAGCATTCCCAAATCTCCAGGAATGAGAAAACCCAGTTTCTTTCCTGTTCATATTTAATATGAAATCTGTCTAACAGATTTTCATGGAACCTTATTCAAAATAAGTATTGCACTGTTTAATGTGTATCCCTGGAAGGAAAATGATAGCTCAGAGCGACTCATGATTAACCTTACTATGTCCAACAAGGTTCGGTTTCTTCGTTCGGACACACCGTCATATTTGAGGTGTCTCGGGAAGAGTCCACATTGAAAGAATACTATACTCTTTCAAATAATTGAGAAGCTTATTGCTTAAGTATTTCCATCACGGTCTAATCGTGACGGTTTTAGTACTTTGGCCGATCTGTCTGTCTACTTCGTGTCGAAACTCTTTGAATTTATCAAAAGTTTCTGATTTATGTTTCACAAGAAACACATAACCATAACGCGATGCCACATTCGTAACGGTTACGAAGTGTTCATATCCACCTCTAGCCTAGCTAGATATGGGCCCACTTACGTCACTATGAACGAGGGCTAACAGATCGATGGCACTTGTACTTTTACCAAGTAAAAGGTGTTTTAGGCATTTTGCCTAATAAACTAGATTCGTAGATATCATTTGAATATGATCAAATATGTCCTAGTATCCACTCTTCAAAAGTGTGGATATACAAGTATTGTTTAATGTGTCACAGACAACAATGCCACAAATAAGTCTCATCTGATTAATTCAGTTCAAGCTATTTGTTTGTTATGTTATACGTTTGAGATTCATTTATATTTAAAATATAAATACTGTTATTCACATCTAATATGTTTATCTCAATATCATCTTTATAAAATAAAACACTTTAGTGTTCTAGAATATAAGGGTATACCCGCAACGAGTTATACTATGATATATAGATAATGTTTCTAGTCAAACTAGTTACATTATAACAGTTTCCTAATTTAAGTACATACCCAAAAGGGTAGTTCCTAAACTTAGGTTTCTACGGTTAAAACAGCGACTCTCGTCCCATTTCTGACTCGCAGATAAATCTCAACTGAAGTCAGTCTCCTGCTAATCAGCAGATTCCGCACATCAGTACATATCTTATGTACAACACTTAGTATCAAAAATCCAATTTTGAAACTAATACCGAACATATTTATGACAAACATACTTGAAGCCAGAGCCTTGTCCCGCCTTTATTTCCTTCATTTCTGCCTTGTCCATACGACAGTCACGCTTCCAGTGACCCCGTTTGCCACAGTTTAGGCAGACATCTTGGGATATGTTCTTTGTCTTCCTAGATGACTGTGATGATTTTGCCTTTGCCCATTTTAGAAGCTCTGGCTCTGCCTCCTAGAGCATAGCCATCAACTCTCCAAGAGTTTACTCTTGGTTCATAATGAACCTGCCCCAACTATCGGGTAGAGACTATAAGATCAAATCTTTGGTAGTCTCAGCCACGTAGGTAATGCCCAACTAACCTAGCTGATCGATGTCAGTAATCATCTGCGACACCTAGTGCTCGACAGATGTACCCTCTGACATACACGAGCGAAAGAGCTTCTTATGCAATTCGTACTTCTAAGATTTAAGAATAGATAAATGAAGATCTTTAATTTCAACATCATGTTATAAGGATCTAATCCTTAATTTTGACAACGAAATTAAAGTGTCATTGCAGCTAGCATAAAGGATTGAGCACTAAAGTTATCATCACATGAATCTTCCAAAGATCATGTTCTACTATTTGCTCAACTCCGGGCTTAGGCCCGAGATGTAATTTTATCAAATAGAATAACTTCTCAGTTCCCAGGACTATCCTGAGGTTTTATTCCCAATTTGAAAATTAAAGCCGCTTAAAGACATTTTCACCTAGAATTATGTTTTAAACGCTAATCTTTCAGTAATCTTGATTTCAATAGTCCAACTATCCAATCAACGATTACAGATACTATTGAATATAATGATTACTATAGTCTAACTACATAATTAACTATAATTTAATTGGTTAAATTCAAATATATTGATTACTATAATCCAATTATATTATCAACTATAAATTGAAGTAGTTTGAATACAGTCCAACTGTTTAATTTAAAACAACGATTAAATATTAGTCCAACTAATATATTTATGTAATGACGAAAAATTGAAATGAGCGCGTATTGGCAAGTATCTAAACGAAATTGTAAATTTAATACTTGCCTCCCACTATTTTTCGGCGAGCCTCTAACCCTCTGTTGAGTACTCGGGAAACCTAGTTTCCTAGTGGGCTAGGATCTCGTTAAATAACACACAACCTTGACTTTAGCCAACAAGCTGTATGATATTTAACTAGGTAGATCTCTAAGATCAATTGGATCTCATCCAATTCCTAGATCCAGTAGGTGGACATCCAAGTCCGAAACATATATCTAATATGCCAATATATCCAATATATTGCCTAAACTTTTTCCTCTGAATCAACTAAGCCTTGGCTTTGGCACAACAAACTTAATGATTCTAGTTAAGCGGGACCCATTGACCTTGGAAAGCTTCGTAATCGATGTCGATGGACAAGAAGTGATCTTGACTTTGGCCAACAAATCACAACTTGGACAAGACATGCGATATGTAACAAAGTCTTCATGATTCAAACACATCCGCGATGGACAAAGGTCTTGACTTTGGCCAACAAACCAGTGCCAATATTGAATCTTGAGAATGAATCATTCAATGAAAGGAAAAACTCTTAATATTTGTTGAGGGTTTTTCACGTAATTGGCAACCAATTAATTATCTTTGATTAGGTCTCATCATACACCTTTAAACATGCATTCTAAAAGCATAATAAGGCCCGATAAATAAATTAATAATTATATGCGGATGGATATTTAAAATATTTTTTTCCTAGAACAAATCTCTCATTTTCCTCTCTCCCGCTAGCACAAATCTTACTTCTACCCAATTACATAACACTTCTAAAGAAACCTCATTTACATTGAGGGGAATAGGTACGAAGAGAAATACAAAGAGTCAAGAGGTAATAGGCTGGACACGCAGGTCCAATTTAATAAATTCTAAATTTATTACAACAATTTCCAAAATTTCCCTCACCCATCTAATATCCATCCGGTATACATTATTCATACATCACATCCATGCATTCACACAAAGCATGTTATCAATCAATCTAATCCAATTAATTAATATGAAATTAATGACCATCCAATGTTCAAACAATGATTTGATTTGCGTAAGTCCAACTCGTTTTAAGAATAAGTACTCAAAGTACGAATTCTTGAATTATATCAAACTACAATATTAAATCCAATTTAATTTGTATTCAATACTAATTCTTTATTTAATTCCAAATTAAAAAATTACACTTCATTAATGAGCCTTTTGCGACTTAGATTCTAAATCTAATCTTAACCGGTCTCAAAGCCCAATTAACATCCAATGTCAATTTAATTAAAGTCCAATGGACTTTTAATTAATTTATAAGGCATGGACTTTGGCTACCAAAGCCCAATAAGGAATCACCCTTTGCCAAAAATCAATTTAGGCCCAATAAAAATTTTAAAGGCCCATTTAATCATATTTGGACTTTATGGAAATGGTTTATGCCCAATTGGATCCAACCAATTAACCTAAACCAAACATGGCCCAACCAAGCTCATTAAGCTCAAATACAACATTTCAAGCTCAATTCCAAATTTAGCCCAACTAATTAAATTCCAATATTCCAAATATCATAATTCAATTAACTAAAGTGCATTAGCCATAATTAATTAGTCAAATTAACATTTCCAAAATATCAATTTACATAATTAATCATGCTAATCATCATCAACACATGTCCAACATTATTGAATCAAAAAATCATCTCATTTCATGTTATATTACTCACGGCATTTTAGGGTTTTATAAATCCGATTTCGATTTTAATCCAATTAAATCCTAAATCAATTTATCCCATGTCTTTCAACTCATCCAATGATGAAAAGAACAAAAAATACCATGACATTAGGGCATCTATAACTCTCGGCCAAGCCAAAGAAAATGGGGAAAATTAATCCAATTCAATTTTCGTCAAATTGATCATGTATAACTCCAAGTTACCATCATTTAAGCATACTCAATCAATCAATTTTATCAAATCATGCTCAAATCAAATTTACCCAAATTTTACCCTAAATTCAATTTCATGCTTAATAACCACTCTGATACCATTGTTGGGTTTTCTAGGTCAAACCAAGATCAATTAAGCAAATGAAATGTGCGAATACAACAAAGTAAAGTAGCGGAAATACTCACTTTGATCGGATTTGCGATGCGATGAACACAAATTTTTTTTGCTCCATGAGACTCTCGGCCAAGCCCTATGTTTGTGCTCCAAGCTCCTCATTGTGTGGATCTTCAAGCTCCAAGCTTGGGTGTAGATTCCATGCTCATAGATGGGTTTCCCTATCACCTTTTAATGACTCTTTGGATGTGCTAGCACCATGAAAAATTTGCAACAAATCTTCCATTTGCTCCTTTTAACTCTCGGCCAAGGAGAGAATTTGAGAGAAAAATGGCACAATTGCCGTGAGGGAGAGGGATAGGAGATAAGAGTTGTGTTGTATAATTGATTTCAAAAACAAATACCATTTACCAATTTCCAAAAATGTGTACAATTTATAATCACATCAAACTTTAATAATGCTTGTGTGTAAAACAAGCAACCATCAAATCCCATCTACATCTATCAACATAAAGTTGATAAAATTGACTAGGTGATGTGACATGTGGGCCCCACTTAATTCAAAAGCCGAGTGGGCCCACAACACATCCCGGGCTCGGGTTCGCTAATTCCGAATTAACGAATTTTCTTTTACGACGTAATTAAATCAAATTTAATTAAATAATTATGCCTAGCAAAATTACTATTCACGTCGCTAGCGAATTAATTCTAAATTAATTCGTTCGCCCGAATTAAAATCTAATTTTAATTCCGCGATGAAATCTAATTTCATATAATATATCGAATATATTATTTTATCGATTAATTCCAAATTAATCGTTCTCTCTCTTTTAATTGAATTTTATCCCAGATAAAATTCTCTGTAATTAATCCTATATTAATTTTCTCTCTCTTATAATTAATCTCAGATTAATTATGTGCGAGTCATACATCATCGGTGAATCTTCAGGAAGCGACCCATGAGATCCCTGGATACGTAACTAGTACTATGTTCCGATTTACGAGACATGGTTGGCTTCTAGCAAAGCACCGTGACTACCCAATTCTCCGGAAATATTCTTAAAGGAATTTATAATCTATATCAGGCGTAGTATACGTAGTATTGGGTATTGCGATCCAGTATCGGATGTCACGTGCTAGGCCTGGGGCTGGAATTGTGTCTGCCCCGTATAAAGCACATATCGGATCTCTGGTAACTAGTCTCTATAATCGGATAAAAATGACCTAGTCATATTATCTCGATAGCTGCAGCATACAAGAATACCAGTTCCTTATCGTACGTGACCATCATCTCCATATGACTGAAGTGATACTTCCATATTGACATCACACCTAATACACTACGATTCTCAATACACCTAGAAGAGGCGTACACAGAACCTGTTAAAGCCCTGGACGACCAAAACCAAAGTATATTGATTGTCGCAAGTATTAGCTATGTAAGTCTCAGGTTAAGACCAAATACACCTACCCTGATTCGGACTTCCAAGTTTAATTAAGTTATTAAGTTGCATTTGTGATTGAGTAAGCATTGCATATCATTAAGATCAGAGTAAATATTCTAGTACATGAGTTAGAGGCTTAGGCGACAGTGGGATCTGTTTCTTGTCGGTAACATTCCTGTATTAGGGATGTTACATATTGCTACAGTTATTTAACTACTATACTAGTGAGTATGATATGCAGAAAAATTCCCAAAATTTTTGAAATTGTTCCGCAAGTATTTTGAGAATTTTTGGTAAAAATCTACACTATGAGCAAAATGATAATTTGCTAAAAAAACTGTATTTTGCGACTTCTACAATACTTGAATTATTGTAGTATTGGGCTGCACCGGCTTCATTATTGACTCCGTTTTCCGGTTATTCCAATAGCCCGATTCAGTGAATTGATAAACCGGTTAACGTGTAACCACAGAAAATATTTGTGAAAATTTTATCTCAAGTCTCTACACATAATCACTTATAATATTTGATATTAACGAGTGATTATTTTGAAATACGAATGAATTAATTGTATATGATATGAGATAATTTATCTGAATTAAAAAATTTTGAAAAATCTATTTTGCCCGCCGACGCGTTTTCCACTGCATTTTCCCCAGCAATGTACATGAAACAACCTCAGGGTTTTGTACTCACTGGGAATGAAAAGAAAGTTTGTGTGCTTAAGAAGTCACTGTATGGCTTAAAACAAGCACTCAAATAATGACATGAAAAAATTGATGAAATTATTCTTGAAAATGGCTTTCAAAATAATGGTGTTGATATATGTGTATACACCAAATTCACAAAGGATTTTTCAGTTATGATATGTTTATATGCAGATTACATGCTTATTATAAGTACAAATATAATAAGAATTGATACTACTAAGAAATATCATTCCTCAAGGTTTAATATGAAAGCTTTAAATGAGGTAGATACTATGTTGGGTATCAAATTTAAGAAACATAGTGATAGTTTTTGCTTTGTGTCATATTACATTAACAAAGTGATTAGCAAATTTAATCACTTACTTATAAAGGAATCAAAAACTACATATGATGTTTCTTGTAAATTAACTGAAAATTCAGGGATAGCATTTGCTCAATTGGAATATGCTAGTATAATATAAAGTTTGTTGTATGGTACGTGTTGCACTAGGCCGGATATTTCATTTGTAATATGTAAGCTCTCAAGATATACGAACAATCCAAGTGTTGAACATTGGAAAGCTTTGCTAAGGTTCTTGGATACCTTAAAAGAACACAAGCTTGTGATTGTTATATGATAAATTTCAGCTGTCCTAAAAGGATACTCAGATGCTAGTTGTCTTACTAGAACAAGTGATAACAAGTCAACATCAGGATGGATATTTACATTGGCTGTAAGAGCTGTTTCTTGGGCTTTAAAGAAATAGATATGTGTAACTCACTCTACTATGGAGTAGGAGTTTATTGCTTTAAGAGTAGTAAGCAAAGAAATAGAGTGGCTGAGAAATTTATTACTAAATATAAAGTTATGGTTACAACCGATGCTGCCTATTTCCATATATTGTGATAGTGAAGCTACTATGTTAGAGTATTGAGTAAGATTTATAATGGAAAATCTAGACATATAAGTTTAAGGAGTATATACGACAATTATCGGATGGTGCGGTTACTGTGACTTATGTAAGATCTTTGTAATAATCTTATAAACCCACTAACTAAAGCACTCTCAAGAGATTTAATCAGAACTACATCAATAGGGATGGATATGAAAATATTTCCTTAACTAGCCACCTATGACGGGAATCTAACTTAACTCTATTATACCAATAGACCTTAAGTTTAATGGGTAATAACAAATCATAGATAAGTGATTGATTTATTAAAGGAAATATTTAGTAACTATACAAAAGAGGGTAAATTTTACTCTTAATTAAGTTAAGAAGATAAAATGAAAATTCATCTATGTTAACACGAAAAGTAGTATCATTTCTAACAAAGTATATGAGGTGGATATTTGTAAATATTTCACTAAAAAGATATAGTATAAAGGCCGTAAAAAGTGTTGGTTGATTTACGAAATTTTTTGGAAAATCAATCATTGATGTTAACATATAAAATGTACATCATAATTTTTGCGTTTATTACGTAAGGCCAGCAGGCCGAATCTTGAACAAATCTAACAAGAAAAAGCCCACAAAGGAATTGACCTGTTGCTCTATTTCAACAGTTGGGCCTATTGTAATTGACATGAAGAAATTTCTTAACACTTGCAAGATTAATTCACTTTCAAGTCAACTCAACCATATAAATTTTTTATTCTTTAGGAAATTAACTTGGAGTTTTTTACTCTCTTTTTTTCGTGGTTTTCATCATGTAAGAACTGTAAAATTAAATGGAAATAACTAAGAGCCCGTTTGACGGAATGAAACGTGAAGGTTAAAAAAAAAAAGTATTTTAAATAATAATTTATAAATACAAAATACGCAACACATCATCTTGAATCATACGAAGTTATTCTCTCGTCTTATAATTCATAGTTATGGAGTGTCTCAAGTATGGAGTAAAGCCCTCTTTCTTTCTTTTTTAACAGCCATATAAAGTAATGAGACAACAATCCCTAATTTAAAGAGATAGCGAGAGTTATGGAGAGATAAAAGTTTATGGAAAAATAAAAACTTAGAGTTAAATGCATACATATAGTTGCATATATGTTGTTACATAGATGTGATGGACATCCACATATATAACTTGTTATATTTGCAGCAGATTCTATTTGTTTTTTAATAATAATAATCATTTATTGAATTATATATTAGAATTTTAATCACTTAATTATATACCTGTGTTATTTAAGTGTGTCGCAATTTCAGCGATTTGATCCGATCGATTTCTACCACTTTAAATTAACACTTGTGATTTTGATAGATTAATTAGGCGATTTTCAATTTTCAAAAAGTGTTCGATTTCTTTTTTTTTTTTTATTTGTTTTCCGATATTTTTGAAATTTTGATTGATGATTTTGTGTGAAAAATAGAATAATTATGTTATAACTTATTAACAATAAAAAATAGAGAGAATATGTTTCAACTTTAAATTATGATTTATTTCAAAAACTGAGTTTTATAAAAATTAAAAATTTAATTTTTATCCACCATCAAAATATTAAAAAAATACACTGTAATTATTTTTTGAAATAAATCAAAATAAAATAATAGTATTTTTTAACACCAAACCTATATATTCATATGGTGGACGCTATTGTCATATAAAAAATCAGGAAAGATCTGAGGATAATCGGGACTGGCCTAGTTTTATAGGCCCTAGAGTTTGCACTTTGGTATTATCTAAAAATTGGTCATTTTGGGCAATGGACCATTTTGATTTTGTACCTTATCGTATAAATTCCCCTAATTTGAGGGAATGGAATTTTGCTCGTGCTATTATTAAGCATGGCCAACAAATGGGATACTTCTTTTCCTGAGGTTTTTTTAAAAATTATGAATAATAATTATTACAGAAAAATTTATAAGTAATTGATTCTTAACTATTTATTATTATACATACACTTGTGATAAAAAATTATAAAAGTTGAGCACAAAATCAAATCCACTTTTTTTTTCTACTTGTGATGATCTCATATGATAAATTGGGATGATAATGTTATACAGATCCGGCCCGAATCTGAAAAAATTAAGATTTGTATTAATAAAAATGGAGATCTGAATTTGCATTTTAAGGATCCTCACATATTTGAACCCATATTCAAGTGAATTGGGAGAAATAAAATTATTTTTATATATAATTTTATTATAATTTTATATAACTTAGATTTAGATTAATTTGAATGGATTTTGAATTGTAAAACCCCCGGCTGTCCCAGGCTCTTACAAGAAACGCATTTCATGGATTCGAACCTAAGACCTCAAAGTGATATCTTAAGCTCTGCACCACCAAGACACGCCCCTTGGAGAGTTTAAAATTAAATAATCTTAAAATAAAAATCAATTTTTTTACGGAACCACATATCAGAAAATCCACACAGATAATACTCATATCCGAATCTATAAATTTTTAACGTATTCAAATCCATAAAATATTATACGGATCCAGATCTGAATCCGCATTTTCCAATCTCTAATTTCAAAGCCGACCAAAAGAAAAGTATGTACTATATTAATCTAATTTTGTATATGCATGCATCGACATGGAATGATAGTGGGTAGATGAGAATGAGAGAGATGGTGTTTGTGGGCTATAGATTCCTTCAAACTTTTAAGTTTACTTTAGCAGCCTTCCTTGCCCATATTAATGCGTCGCCATTTCTATAGAGTTTCAGAACTTTTACTTCCCAAGTTGCGACGACCAAACAAAAGCTGCAGCACTTGTGATGTCTCCCATTTCTACCCTTTTTCAAATATCTTTCATGGTCGTGTTATGTCTTATATATGTGCATCTTTGGGTGGATCCTTGGCCTTCAATTGTCAACTTCTATTCTGATTGGATGATGAGTTGACCATGTACATTTTTCTATCACATAAACATTTTCCCATCTTAAAGAGAAAAGTTGGTAATCACTCGAAAGAAACCGAGTTCGATTTCTTATTTTTCTTTCTTTTTCTTTTTGAGTTAGTAACTTGGGAAAGTTGAGAGTATAAAGACAGAGAGAACTCCTCGAAGTAGATTCGCTCCCGTGATTTTGTCATTCACAATGAAATGAAACGGGTGAAATTCAACAATAACACTGTTTTGTTTTGTAAAATGGTGAATAGAAATTAAATTTTTGGAAAGATTTGGAACACAAAGTGTATCATATAAGGTAAAGATGCATGTGGGTGTAGGTAATTGTAAGGAACCAATGTGAGAAACAGGTAAACCTGAACCATCACCGAGAACAACTTCATCAGTGCCATCATATTCAGAGTGAATTGATAAATTTGCAAGGTCACCCGTTATATGATGTGATGTCGCAGAGTCCATGAGCCATGGTTTGTCTTTGCCCGAATGAGAAGTGGTGCAGTTGGCAGTGAATTCAGTGGAATGGAGCTGGGGACAGGACTTGGCAGTGTGTCCCATATTTTCACAAAGTTGACAGCGTGGAGTGTATCGCTTTTGACTATTATGTGATTGCCCAGGTCCATGGCTGATGCGACGTCCATCACGTGAAGATCTTGTGGGTTGACGGACTGGGCTTTGGCCTTGAGGACGTTATGGCCCATATGAACGAAAGGGTTTATGTGAGGCTTCATGTCGATATCAACCTTTGTCTTTCATGGTGGAGTTTGCCATCAACCATATGTTGAGAGGCAGTTTCCAAACGCCTCAGGTACGATTCATGGCCAACCAAGAGATCGTGCAGCTCTTCAAACACGAGGGATTTCTCGTGCGCACGGTTCGGGAATGAACCACCTAAACTCAGTAACGGTTCGGGAATGAACCACCTCAACTCAGTAACGGTTCAGGAATGAATCATCTTTCATCAAGTAACGGTTCATGAATGAACCAGGGGTCAAGCACCTCGTCATCAAATCAACTCAGTTCGAAGCATCTCGCAAAACAACAGGTAAGTCCGGCAACAGCCGACGAACCAGGTAAGTAAAAATGCATGCATAACTTTGATGAGGTTGTCACTGTCACACACTGAACAAGCCTCATCAAAGTGGGGGCGACTGTAGACACTGTATTTTTGCATAAAGCCCAATGATGAGCCTCGTATGGAGGTACTACCCGATAAGTTACGGAAGTCGCGGGAAACAGACGTCGGAAGGGAAAATTCAAAAATTAATCCATTATCAAGTTTAATTCATTTGTTTAGCCTCAGGTTCGCTTGATTGATCTCTGTTTAAATGTTAGCTTCGGCCCAAAACCCTTGCAACTCATAAAAGCCCACATACCTATACACACCCATCCAAAACCCATGCATCCCATGCAACCCTTCTAGGCCCACACGCCCAAGCCCAATCTAAGATAATTAAAACACATGCCAAAATCTCTACCAAATCTCCTTCCAAATTTAAAAATATTTTGAATCCAATCCCCACCAAAATTACAAAATTTTTTCCCTAAATAACTTAATAAAATACATCCATTTTTTACATGATTTATTTCCTTACAAGACAAAACCCTAAGCACAACCCTAACCCTAGCACACAACTATAAAAACATAACCTAACCAAACCCTAACACTCTCTTCTCGGCAGCCACACACTTCCCTCACTCTCATTCAAAAACAGCAGCCCCTCTCTTCTTCTCAAAGATCACACACTCTCTCGACTAGAAACCCACTCTCTCTCTTCTCTCTTCCCCCTCTCTCTTTTTTCCTGGAAGACTCACGGAAGAAATCACATAGAAACCCCTCTCTTCTCTTCTCTCTCACGCCCTCTCTCCTCTCACTCACATACTCGGCAAACAAACAAACAAAACCCTAAGCAGCTCTCCCCTCTCTCTCACGTCTCCCATCTCTCTGACGCCCATCTCTTTCACGTCTCCTCTCTCATTGAACAACAAAAAGCCGACCAAAATAAAAGAGCAAACCAATCAGGCCACTCACCAATGAACAACACCTTTCTCTCCACTCACGGCATCAATCATCATCCACCCAAACTAAACACAATAAGCCAACACAGTCCTCCACCCAAACAAACCAACAACAATCAGAAACCCCTAAACCACCTGGACAAAGACATTCACGTGAAGACAATACCATCACACAAGCCCTTAAACCTCACACTCGGCAATCATCAAAGCAAACCCTAGGAGTCTATTTTTTCTCTCATCAACCGACACACACACACAAGCTTACACAAAAAACACAATCAGCCTGGCAGCCCACTCACAACCGACCAAACAATCACCATAAATCAAACCAACCTGCCTCCACTAAGTCGAATACAATACACACAACAGCCTATAAGCCCCCAGCCACGCACGCAAACTGCCCTCATCACCGAGAAGAACCAAGCAAAACAATAACCCTAAAACAGTACCGAAAATCTGCCCAACAGACCGCCAAAACCAGTAACAAAAACAGCCCCTGAAACAGTCCCTTAAACACCCCGAAACAGTCCCTAAACACCCCAAAATAGTCCAAAAATCACCCTTAAACCAGCAGCCCTAACACACAAATCAACCCCCGAAATAGCCACCAAACCGAGCTAAAGACAACAGCCCGTTGCCAATTATGACCCATAGTGTCACTATTTGTAAAAGACATTGTGGTTTTTGTACAAATTAATTATGTAGCAATGGAAATTGCATTTTATCAGTTTGTAATTTGATTACTTAAATATAAAAATGATAAAAGTCCTTATGATTAGTTCCAGATTATAAGATATGAGACAGTATCAATCCATAAAGGTTTAATCATTAAATATCCCTAGTCATAGTATTATCGAGACTGGACATCGATAATGCGGAATAGACTAGTATTGCACTTATGCGTGTTATGGAATCGTAACGGCATAGTTCTCATATATTTAAGTATTGGATACTTATGCAAGTGTGATAGGAGGTTGTGTTTGCCGATTGTACGGAACCAACTTCGCTCTGGATAGACCCCACAGAATCCCATTGGTAGTATGTCTATGTGTCTATGGGAATCCGCATCAGGGTAGTTGTATTTGGTCTTAACTTGAGACTTGCATCGCTAGTACTTGCGACAATCAATACACTTTGGTTTTGGTCGTCCAGGACTTTAACAGGTTCTGTGTACGCGTCTTCTGGGTTTATTGAGAATCGTAGTGTATTGGGTGTGATGTCAAGATGGAAGTATCACTTCAGTCATATGGAGATTATGATCACGCAGGGATACAGAACTGGTACTCTAAATGGTTACAACCATCGAAATAATATGACATTGTCATGATTATCTGATTAAAGCGACTAGTTGCTTGTAATCTGATATATGCTTCGTACGGGGCAGACATTATTCCAACCCCAGGCCTTGCATGTGACATCAGATATTGGATCGCAATACGCAATACTATGTATACTACGCCTGACAAAGATTATATATTCCATTAAGAATATTTTTGGAGAATTGGGTAGGGACGATGCTTTGCTAGAAGCCAACCATGTCTCGTAAATCGGTAAAAATATAATACGAGGTACGTACATGTTCGGATAGTCCGACGACCGAATTTACTGCCAACATATCCATGGATCTCTTGGGTCGCTTCCCGAAGATTCACCGATGACGTATGATTCGAACATAATTAATCTTTGATTAATTACGGAGAGATTTTATCTAGGATAAAATACTATTTGAAGAGAGAGAACGATTAATTGGAATTAATCGATAAAATATTATATTCGATATATTAAACGAAATTAGATTTCGACGCGGAATTAAAATGGATTTTAATTCGGGCAAACGAATTAATTTAGAATTAATTCGCGAGCGACGTGAATAGTAATTTTGCTTGGCATAATTATTGAATTAAATTTGATTTAATTACGTCGCAACAGATAATTCGTTAATTCAGAATTAGCGAACCCGAGCCCGGGATGTGTTGCGGGCCCACTCGGATTTTGAATCAAGTGGGGCCCACATGTCACATCACTTGTCACTTTAATTACTTTTTGGTGATGGGTTTTGGTGAAAGCATGATGATGACTTGTAAAACACATTTGTGTGTAATGATTGAAAGACTTTTACCAAATGTTTGGTCTATCTTTCATTTTGATTTTTGAAATCAATTAACACAATTCATTCACTCATTCACTCTCTCTCCCTCACGGATTTCATCAAGAAAATACATTCTCCCTCTTTTTTCTCTCAATTGCCGAGAGTTGCAAGGAGAAGATAGAAAATTTGTTGCAAATTTTCTAAGTGCTAGCACACCAAAGAAATCATCCAAGGTGATAGGGAAACCATCCCAAAAGCTTGGTATCAACTCAAAAGCTTGGAGCTTGGATCTCATCCCCAAAAGTGGAGCTTGGCCGTGGACTTGGAGGAACAATTTTGTATTTGACGCATCCTAAATCCGCTCTTTGTAAGTATGATTCCGCCATACTTTACTTTTGTATTCACATTATTTCATTGCTTATATTGATCTTGGAATGTCTTAGAGACCAACAATGGTATCATGAGCCTTGATGAGCATGAAATATACTTAGGGTTTATATACTAAAATTTGGGTAAATTTGATTTGAGCATGATTTAACCAAATTGTTTGTTTGAGCATGCTTATATATGGATAACTTGGAGTTATATGTGATCAATTTGAAGAAAATTGAATTGGATTAATTTTGCCCAAATTGCTTTGGCTTGGCCGAATATGTGATGTGCCCTAAGTCATGGTATTTTTTATTCTTTTGATCATTGGATGAGTTTAAAGACTTGGGATAAATTGATTAATGATTTAATTGGATCAAAATCGAAATCGATTTAAAAATCCCTCAAATGCCGTGACCTTGAGAAGCATGAAATGAGATGATTTTTTGTTTCAATAATGTTGGACATGTGTTGAACAAATTAAAGCATGATTAATTGAAGAAATTGATTTTTTGGAAATGTTAATTTAGATAATTAATTAATGCAATACACTTTATTTAATTAAATTATGAAATTTGGAATTTAGAATTTGATTAATTGGGCTTAATTTAGAATTGGGCTTTAAATGTTGTATTTGGGCCTAATGGGCTTGGTTGGGCCAAGTTGGTTTAGGTCAATTGGATTGGATCCAAATTGGGCCTAAATCATTCCATTAAGTCCAAATAGAACAAATGGGCCTTTTATGTTTAATTGGGCCTAATGGGCCTAAATTGGTTTCTTGGTAAATAGAGTGATTCCTTCATTGGGCTTTGGTATTTAGGTTTGACCCATATTGACCAAAGTCCATGCCTTAAGAAATTAATTGAAAGCCCATTGAACTTTAATTAATCGACATTGGATGTTAATTGGGCTTTGAGACCCATTTAGATTAGATTTGGAATCTAAGTCTTAAAGGCGCATTTAAAAATGTAGTTATTTAATTTGGAATTAAATATAGAATTAGTATTGAATACGAATTAAATTAGATTTAAATTGTAGTTCGATATAATTCAAGAATTCGTACATTGAGTACTTAATCTTAAACGAGTTGGACTCGCGCAAAATCAAATCGTTGTTTGAACATTGGATGATCACTTTATTCAAAGATTAATTAATTGGATTATATTGATTGAATAGCATGCTTTGTGTGAATACATGGATGTGTTGAATGAATAATGCATATCAGATGGATATTATAAGAGAAAGGGCAATTTTGGAAATTGCTGTAAATTTAGAATTTATTAAATTGGACCTGCGTGTCCACCCTTATCTCTCTTGATTTTTTGTAATTCTCTT